>JAAAKG020104777.1:0-15722 GCA_010014905.2 Druon quercuslanigerum | reverse complement strand
TTTTTATTATTTATTTTATTCAGAATCATCAATATTAGGTAAGTCGAGTTGAAACTCAAAATTTCCCTTAAAATGAGTCATAGAATACGAATAAAAAATTACTTTTTAAATTATTTTTTCGTCCAGAATAATATTTTAAATTAAAAAATAAATTATTCCTTTATTGGGAGTAAATTGATCTTCTTTTAAGTTCAAAATACAACTGTCTGGCTACAATTTTGTCTTTTTTAGTTGAAAATTTATATATTTTGTGTAAAAATCATCTTTTTTCATTAAAAGTTAATTTTTTTCATTCAATATAAACACAATTAGTCAAAAGTTAAACTATTTTGTTAAAAATTTACATTTCAGATTAACATTCATCTATTCCAATTGAAAGTTCATAATTTTAACTGTAAATTTATAATTTCGTTTGAAAGTGTAACTATTTTTTTGACAAATCGTTGTTTTTTTGGTAAAAATTTTTTTATTATTCCAGTTAAAGACTCTATTTTGTAAAAAATTCGTTCTTTTTTATTTGAAAATTAATTTTTGAACTGAAAATTTAACTATTCCATGTTTTGTTGTAAATTGATCTTGTTTAGCTGAAAATTCAACTATTCAGTTGAAAATGTCTGTTTTTTAGTTGCAAATTTATGTCCTTTATTTTAAAAAATCATCTTTTTTGGTTGAAAATTTAACCTTCTGGTTTGAAAACTAATATTGTTGTTTAAAAATTCATCCTTTGGTTTAAAATTAAAATATTTAGTTAAAAAATTAAAATTTTTCGTTAAAAATTTATCTTTTTGGTTGAAAATGAAACTATTTTGTTTAAAGTTAAAATCTTTTGTTAAAAATTCCTTTTTTTTTGCATATTATCGATAATTTTCGTAAAAAATGTCGAAAAGGGACAATTTAATTTATTTATATCGCACCAAAATTTGTTCGAATCCTCAAAAAAGAAATGTTTTTTGGGAAAAAAAAGATATAAAGTTTCCGAGAGATGTTTTGTTAATTTTATTCAGAATCGTCAATATTAGGTGAATCGATTTGAAACTGAAAAATTTCTCTTCACAAAAAGACTTAGAATACGAATTAAAAATTAATTTATAAATTTGCTGTTTTCTGTTGAAAATATTTCTTTAAACTAAAAAATTAATTATTCCATTTCTGGCTTTAAATTGATCTTTCTAAGTTAAAAATTCCACTATTTGGATGCAATTTAGTCTTTTTTGGTTGAAAAATTATATATTTTTGGTAAAAATCATCTTTTTTTTATTAAAAATTAATCTTTTTTGGATAAAAAGAACTATTTAGTCGAAAGTTAAATTTTTTTGTAATTTTAATTGTAAATTCATCATTTTGTTTGAGAATGTAACTATTGTTTTAACAATTTATTGTTTTTATGGTTGAAATTTTTTTTTAATTATTTCAGTTGAAGATTCTATTTTATTGAAAATTCGTTGTTTTTGTGGTTGAAAATTGATTTTTTCAGTTAAAAATTCAACTGTTTGGTTGAAAATTCCTCTTTTTAGGTAAAGATGTGTGCACTTTATTAAAAAATAAACTTTTTTGTTAAAAAATTCATCTTTTGGTTGAAAATTTATCTTTTTGGTTGAAAATAAAACTATTTGGTTGAAAATTTATCTTTTCGGTTAAAATAAAACTATTTGGTCCATAGTTAAAATCTTTTCTTAAAAATTCACGTTTTTTTTTACAAATTTTCGATAATTTTGAAATTTGAATCAGAATCGTCAATGTTAGCTGAATCTTTGGGTTTTTTTAACGAAAATTATTTCTAATATATAAAATACTACTTACTATTGATAATTATATGTTTTAACAAATTTTTAAAACAATTTACTGTTGTTTTTAGCAATTTTCTTATAGAATAAAATTTAAAAGTCATGCTTTGTTCCAAATTTTTCCATTTTTTTCAACTTTTATGTTAGAGTGGAAAAATCATCAAGCAAATTTAAAAGAAATATACATTTAAACAATTTATCATTATTTATAACAATATTATTTATAAAATAATGCTAAAAAGTTGCAGCTTCGTAGAAAATTTACCGCCTTGTGTCCACTTTTCAATTAAAGAGAGGATATAATAAATTCAAGTTAATAAATAAAATTGTTTAAAAAATCTAATATTATTTTTAATGATACATAAAATTGTTTTTTGCGAGTTTGATGTGCTAATTATGATTTTTTGCGGTTTTGTAATACAAATTTTAAACTTTTGAGCAGGAGCGAGGCAATAATCAACTAAAATTAACAATAATAATTGTGTCAACCATTTTTTAAAATTATTTTAAATAATATTATCTTCGAATAATGCTAGACAGTTGCGACTTTTTCTGCTGATTTTTAACTTTTTTTATCTATCGTAAATGAATGCTGAAAATTTGTGGCTTTTTCTATCATTTTCAGCTTTTTTTCGATTTTTTAGTCAGGAATAATTAATAAATAATAATAGATTCTTAAAATTTATTTTATTTATTAAATTTCATTAATTATTACCTCAATGAGTAAAAAGTGGACAAAAAGTTGCCAATTAAAAAAATTCAATCATCTAAAATCATTTAAGGTAATATTATTAAAAATAATAAAAAATTGCTTAAAAAATTATTTTTGTTAACTTGAATTAATTACTATCTTACTCTCATTAAAAAACAAACAAAAACCTGGAAAATATGAGAAAAAATTCAACTTTCTGGTATTTTTCTAAAGAATATTGTTATAAATAATAATATATAGTTAAAAAATGTATTTCTTTTGATTTTAATGGATTAGTGTCTCGCTCTAACTAAAAAATTGAAAAGAAGTTTGAAAATTTAGGAAAAATCGCGAATTTTCAACTGTTTTCTAAGAGAAAATTCATAAAAATAATAATTAATTGCTTAAACAATTTATATGTAAATCTAATTATTATTAAAATTTAGTATTTTATGTTATAGGAACAATTTGCTCTAAACAAA
The DNA here is from genome assembly GCA_010014905.2 of Druon quercuslanigerum. Taxonomy (NCBI): domain Eukaryota; kingdom Metazoa; phylum Arthropoda; class Insecta; order Hymenoptera; family Cynipidae; genus Druon; species Druon quercuslanigerum. Next base: position 12,765 of record JAAAKG020104777.1, on the reverse strand, counting down.
CTGCAAAAAATCATAATTAGCGTAAAAAACTTGCAAAACCCAATTTTTTCACTTATGGGGTTTCTTTGGGACCCCATAAATCATATTTATGGAGGTGATCTTTAAAAATGAATTTTTTATTATTTCATCGCTAGTTGAAAAAATAAATTTCGAGTTCCGACTCGATTCACCTCATATTGAGAATTCTGAATAAAATTTACAAAAACGCATTTTTTTTGGGGCCTGCAGAAGATCTAAATTTTTTTAAATACATTTATTTTTCGCGAAAGAGAAAAAAATGTATTTCATACTTGAGATACTTTTAGTCTATTATAATGTTATTTATAAACAACATTTTATTTTATTTTTCTATTTAAAAAAAGTGGCGTAACAATATTTTTCGAAAATCTCGTTAAGCTAATTGGCTTTCAACAATTTTAGGTTATGTTCGCGTATTATACTAAAGTGGATATGTTGAACAGAAAAATGATTATTTTAATTGTAATATAATCAAATACTGCATCATTTCAACAAAAATTTAGACTCTAAAGGTTTAGAATTTTAGAAGTTTTAGGTTATGTGAGCATTTTGCAATAAAAACTAGTATTTTGAAAGGAAAATCATTATAGTGTGAAGAAAATATGCAATTTTTAAATAATTTCAAGGAATATTCGCGTTTTTTCAAAGGAAATCGTTTATTTGTATTTTTTCACAAAAATCGCTAGTTTTCGAAGAATGTTAAAATTTGTTCAACAACTTTAGGTTATGTTAACGCGTTTAAACTGATATTCGTATTTTAAAACAAAAATCATTAGAAATAAAATTTTAAAAATTACAAGGATGAATAATTTCTGATGACTGTTTTATGGTTTTTCGTTTAAAATTAAAATTTTTATTACGCAATCATTAGATTTCAAAGATTCATAATTTTTACGACTTTTAGGCTATGTTTGCGTTTAGCATAGGAAATAAATATTTCCAAACCAAAATCATGATTTGAACAAGATAAAAAAATTGTTTAAATATTTTTTGATTATATTAGTGATTTTCATCTGAAACTGGGATATTTAATTTAAAAAAATTAGATTTCAAAGAACATTAAAAAGTTTTTAACTATTGTTGGTTATGTCGTGGATTTACGTGGCAATATATTTTTCTAGTAAGAAATTATTAGATTTGAAAAAGATTTAAAATTTCAAATTTTACGGTTTTCGAAAAAATACCAATTTTTTCTTTAAGCCTTTATATCATTTTTCTTACAAAAGAAGATAGGGGTTTTTAAAAGTAAATTTTATTGCATATTCCCTGCTGAATTCTGAAAACATGGACAGTGCATTTTATGGGAACTCCCATTTTTTATTTTAAAAAATATTTTTTTTTAAACCATGTTTGTATAAAGAAGACATTCTGTGAGTTTAATGGAGGCCAACAAATTTTATTGACCACGAGAATTTCTTAATTTTTCTCGCTGAAAATCAGTTTTTTGAAAAAATGATCTTGATCAGAAAAATATTTTGGCCTGTATTAAACATAAAAGATTTTTTCATTAGTTCAGTTCCAATTAAGGACAAAAAAAAATTGAGCGAATAAATTTGATGAAATCAACTTTTAATATTTTTAGAAAAAAACCGCCGCTATTTTGTTCATTTTCAAACGTTTTGTAATTTTTTAGGCGTATTTCGAAAGAGGAGAATAAACTGCCCAAAGTCAGGACAGAAGTTTTAATATTTTAATTAGGTCACAAGTTACAAAGGTTTAAGGAAAAAATTTTATTTTTTTGAAAAACAATCCTTAAGTCGGTAAAATACGTTTTTCTTTATTTCCTTTGAAAGAAACATATTTAGGAGACGAATGATTTTGTGACTTGAAAAGTTGCACTGACTGTCTGATTTTAAATGAATTTAGCCTCATAAGATTTTTCAGATTATCATTATTCTTCCGATTCAAATTTTTTTACAATTTCTGGCTTTTTTATGTTTTGTACCGGAAGTTGGTACTTTTAATCAAAATTATTGGATTTCAAAGAAGACAACAAATTTTGAAATAATTTTCGGTTATTTTCGTATTTTTCACGCGAACTCGATATAAATTGTAAATTAGGTTTAAGAGAATATTATATGATAATTTGAATAAGACTTAGAATATTTCAAACTTTTTGGATTACGTTAGTAATTTTCTCCGGAAACGGGAATTTTTATTAAAAAAAAAAAAATTATGTTTCAAAGATTCACAACCTTTGAACAATTTTAGGTTATGTAATAAAATTGTTCCTTTTCTATAAACGTGTTGCATTTTACAATTTTTCTTCATCACGCTGGTATTTTTAAAAGAAAAAAAAATGTCCCCTATCTTTGAAAAATAAACTGTTGAATGAATGTGGTCCCTGAATTTTTTATAATTGTAAAATTATAAAATATTGAACTTTTCAGGCATTTAGAGCACAAGGTTTGGAAATTTCTTCTTATAAATCTCCAAATTCCCCGCTGAGAATTACAACTTTTGAAGATTGCGATGATCAAATTGAAAAAGAGATTAATCTGAAGAAAGTGATGAAAAAAATGAAAACGGAAAGTGAAAACTGCCTAGAGTCTGATTCAGAGAAAGACAGCAGATCTCAATTTCCGGAAAATGGAAAGAAAAAGAGGGTGATTTCTATCGACCTAACTGAATCAGCAGATGAAGGAGTTAAAGATTCGACGAAAATAAAAAATAAAAAAGATGAGAGTGGCACAGAAAGGGACCTATTTGAAGGTGGAAATTACGAAATTGATAATTCACCTCCAGCTAAATCTGATAAAAAACGAAAGAAAATAAATCATGAATCTTCCGAGTTAACAGAAGAATCAGTTGAAATATTTAAACACCTGCACAAAGAAGAAATTCGCAGCAATCTAAAAGACCGAAAAATAAGTGAATCTACGGCAGGTGCGAATGATACAAGCAAAAATTCTAGAAATGTAAATGCGGAGTTAAAGAAGGAAAATGAATTCGATTCTCATTCGATGGAGGAAGTTTTTTCTGACAAGATAAAATTGAAGAAGAAAAAGAAGAAGAAACGAGAAAGAAATTTGAAAGAAGAAACAGAAGTTAGGAGAGAAAACTCTTCTAAAATTCCTGTCACGCCTGGGGCGATCGTGAATATTGAGACAGAGTCACCTTGCAGCGATCCCGAAAATTTAAAAGTAAGTGTATTTATTTATTTTTGTACAATTATTACTGCGGATAAATAATTAAAAAAAAACGTTTTGATTCACTTATCGTCATATAATATTATATTTTTTAACACTGGTATTTTGAAATAAAAAAAGTTTCCCCTTTTTTAAAGTAAAATTTCCCTATTTTCCCTGCAGTTGAACTGCTGAACCATTGTAATCCCTGTCATTCAAAATATTTTTTTTTTCAGGCGTGTAGGGAAAAAGACTGCAGAATATCCTCTCAAACATCTCCAAATTGCCTTCAGACTATTCCTTCTCTTAAATATTGCGATAAACAGATTGAAAAAAACACTAATCTAAAGAAAGTGATAAAAGAAAAGGAGGCGGAAAGTGAAAGCTGCGTACAGTCGGATTCAGAGAAAGACAGCAGATCTGAATTTCCGGAAATTATAAAGAAAAAGAAGAAGAAAAAGAGGGTGATTTCTATCGACCTAACTGAATCAGCAGATGAAGGAGTTGAAGATTGGACGAAAATAAAAAATAAAAAACGTGAGAGTGGCACAGAAAGGGACCTGCTTAAATTTGTACCAAATCTCTCTGAAATAGAGAAAGAACACAAAAGCAAAAGACGAAGAGAAAGACCTTCAGAGAGTTTGAATGCATCTGATGGAAATTGCGAAATTGATAATTCACCTCCAGCTAAATCTGATAAAAAACGAAAGAAAATAAAGCATGAACCTTCCAAATTAACAGGAGAAGAAGTTCAAAAAATTAAAATCCTACCTGAAGAAGAAATTCGTAATAATATAAAAAAACGAAAGATAAGCGAATCTACGGCAGGTGCGAATGATACAGGTAAAAATTCTAGAAATTTAAATACGGAGTTGAAGAAGGAAAAGAAATTCGATTCTCTTTCGAGGGAGGAAGTTTCTTCTGATAAAATAAAAGTAAAGAAGGAAAAGAAGAAGAAACGAGAAAAAAATCTGAAAGAAGAGACAGAAAAAGAAAATTTCGGCGATTCAAAAACGGGATTAGAAATAATAGCGAAGAAGGAGTCACCTTGCAGCGATCCTGAAAACTTTAAAGTAAGTTTATTTAATTATTCTTATAGAATTATTCTTTTGGCAAAGTCTTTGAACAAATCGGGTTCATCTATTACGAATTTTTAAAAATTTCGAAGGTTACATAAGTTCTTTTCTAAATTATGTGGCCGTAAATCAAAAAAATATTACTGTTAATTTCAAACTTTACGATTAAAGCTGTCAAAACTGAATTGAAAAGCAACGCATTCAAACTGGAAGAGTTTTAAATTCTGGGGCTTTAACAAATTAAAATTAGGAAGTATTTTAAAATATAATATTTAGAATGGGGTCTCTGGATCGAATAAGGGGTCTTAATATTTTTTGCTCGAAATATTTTTCAAATTATTAACCAGGTATTAGCTAGCTGCTTTATTTTATTCACTTAAAAAAGAAGTCAGATTATAAAAATTGCGTACAATTGTGATTGGATTTGCATAAGCTTATTATAAAGTATAATTATACGTAGCCAGGTGTGAACAGGCGTTTAAAAATAATTCGTTGAACACTTGAAGACTTGAACAAATCAAAATTAATAGCTTTTAAAGTTGAAAATTTTGAATAAAAAGATTTATCATTTAAAGTTTATTATTTATTAAAATATTTAAGAGTTTTGAAAAAATTAAAAAAAAAATTTTCAATTTAAAAAGCATTTTAAACAACTTCTAGATTTCTCAAGATCTGGAAATAAAATTTTGAAGCTTTTTAATCATGTTGTGAATATTTGAAATGAAAATAATTTAACTTCTAATTTATGAAGTGTTGAGTTAAATTTTTTTGCAATTTTTCAATTTTTAATGTTTCCAGCTCAAAATTTCTTAAAATCATACAATTTTGAAAATTTTGAAGTTAATTGATTGATTCTTTAATTTAGAGCATTGCAAATAATAATAATTTATCTTTTTGGAATTGAATTTGAATCTTTGAAGTCTTTATAAAAGTTAAAATTCTTAATTTTGCAGTTTATCTGCATTTTATTTAAACCTGTTTAACTAGAAAGTGTTAGTACCTTCCATTTTATGTGTGGTAATTATTCAGCATTCAAATACAACAGTTTTTAATTTAAAAACTTTAAGCTTCAATTTAAAAGGTTTAAACTTCAAGAGTTTTAATTTAAGTACTTTGATTTGTAGTTTATTTTTTACTACTTCAAATTGAAAAATTTTGAGATTTAGAGTTCGAATTTTTAAATTTTATTGGCCGTGAAACATGTTTGCAAACCGGGAAAAAACTAAGCATTTTACTTAAAAATCAGTACTTTGATAAAGTTTGATTTTCGAGCCCAAAAATGTTCAAGTTCGTGATCAAATTATAAAACCAACGTGGCAAAAATACAAACAAAAAGATTTTTTTAGACAAAACTCAAACAGAAACGGTTCAGACGGCCCTGATTGTTTATGGTTTGGAGAGTCCCGAGAGAGCACGAAGGCCATTTAGGGTACGCCCGAGACGGCCACTATAGCTGGACTGCAGTAGTTTTGTTAATTCGAAAATTTCTGGTTCCTAATAAATGTAAAATTTTACTTAAAGCATGTTCTAAATTAATATTTAATAAAGGTAATTAATGTTTGAAAGAATTTATATAATCAATCAATAAAATTCTGTTCTGAAAATATGGAGTTTACTGTATATAAAACTAAAAAATAATTATAATTCCTAATGTTTATTACTATTAGGTTTAAGTACATTAAATATAAACGTTATTCAACCGCATGAAAAATAAATAGCAGTAAAAAAATGTATGTGCTCGTTATTTGTCGTAAATTCTCGATAAATTCTCGCATTTTCGGTAACGTTCGGTAAGTTCCTCTGTTACCTTCTCCAATTTTGAGTTACCGAGAATTTTCTAACTCTAGACGTAAATGCAAAGTGCATCCTCGTTCGAGGTGCCAAACTGAAAATTACTGAGTGTCTGCACAGTCGCCAGACGCAAAAGACGTCATATGGCGGTAAATTTGAAAGTGTACAGACTAAAAATTAACTGAAAATATAGAAGATTGTAACATTTATGCTGTTGCACATAGCAGAATTGATAACAGTTTTATTTAATAAGTTAAAAAATTCGGAACAATGTATTGTTTTTTTTCAATAATTTAGAACAACGCATTTATGTTTCACTGATATAATAAATCTTTAAATTAATTAATGAGGTCTTTGAAATCTCACGTCTTTTAAAAAATGAGTAATTTCTACAAAAAATCTTTCCTACTTAAAACTATGGACAGACTTGTGGACAGATATATCCGCGATAAGGTCTTGTCAGGTAGGCCACTTCACAAGCACAGCAGTTGACTTGATCGAACGACAACTAAAGCTGAAAGGCGTTTCGATTGAAACCTTTATGGACATTGAAGGAGGCTTTAACCACACCTCGGGAGAGGTGATCAGGGCGGCATTGATCTCACATGGGTACCTATGGCAGTTGTAGAATGGACCTACCACATGTTGGCCAATAGGAACCTAACGACAACTAAAGGTTATACCACTTTATGTGGAACCGTTGACGCTCTTCGGAGTAATGCAGCAAGCACTAAGATTAGTCGATTTTTGGCGCAAGAGGACCAAGCAGGACGGCCGCAGTTGTATTCACCAGAAGGTACAAGTGGAGGACCACGAGTACATTGAAACTAGCAGGACAAAAACTGAAAATCAAAGGACAAGTCAAATATCTAGGAGTTATCCTAAATAAGAAGCTGTCATCGAACGAGCACCTGGAAAATAAGTGCAAGAAGATAGTAGCGACTCTCTGGCTCTGTAGGAGAGCCATAGGAAAAAGCTAGGTTTTGAAACCGGAGACACTTATGTGAATCTACACAGCGATCCTGCGACCCAGGCATACCTATGCAGCGGTGGCCTGGTGATGCAGGGTCGAACTGTCTACTGTGAAGACTCGAGTGCAGAGAATCAGGGGTCTGATTCTGAGAGGCATCACTGGTGTCTCGAAGTCGACACCCACAATGGCTCTGAGGGCACTTACAGGTTTGGAGCCCCTCCATCTCACCATCAAGGCCGTGGCTGCGAAGGCGACCTGGAGATAAAATATGGTAATTGATAGCAGTATCCCGACAATGGTGCGGATACCAATTGATGTTCAGGGACAAAATGTCCACTCGTCGCTATTTCTTCGTCAAGAAGTATCGTATTAGCCTATCTACAAGAGTGCAATAGCTTAACGGTGACGCACACCTGCCCAGCGATGGAGAAAACTGATAGATAGATGGTTCCAGGTACACGGAGAATGCACGAGCCGGTGTATATCGTAGAAGGAATGGAATGGGTTTCACAATTGTGATGGGGTCCTATTCCACAGTTCTACAATCTGAGATTATGGCCATAAATTCAGTGCGCCTATAAGGAAAGGGAGTATGACAATACAAGGAACATTTGTATCTGCTCAGACAGCAGGCCTGCTGTCATGACTCTGAATGGAACAACGACCACGTCACTGCTAGTTTGGGAGTGCTTTAAGGCACTGAATAGGCTAGCGACAGACAACCGAGTCACTCTGCTTTGGATCCCTGGACACAGTGGAATCAAGGGAAATGAGATATCGGACAGGCTAGTTAAACTAGCAGCAGAACAAAATTTTAGTGGACCTGAGCCAGTTGTAGGCATTTCCAGTAGGTTAGAGACTGAAGATATTAACAGTTGGCTGACCATGGAACCATGGAACATCAAAATTAGTGGAGTTCGGCCTCTGGCTGCAGACAGGCTAAAACACTCCTAGGCTCAAAGCTAAACCCTCACCAAGCGAAGGAATTACTTAAGCTCAGGAGAAAGGAAGTCAAAGTCCTAACAGAAATGTTTATAGGGCACGGAAACCTCCAGTACCACTGACATAAGATAGGGCTTGAAGAAAGTCTACTCTGTCGACTGTGCGGAGAGGATAATGAGACGTCTACTCATATCCTCTTACTCTGCCCTGCGATTGCGGGGAAACTTGTAATACTCACAGGCAGTATCTGCATCAATGAGTCTGAAATATCGGCCAACAGCGGGGCAGCGGTCCTTTCCCTATGGAGAGGGCTATGGAGTCACGCTTAAGGCTTAGAAGGGGACGCAACGGGATCACCCAAGCGACAGGGACTGTCACGGTCTCAACCCAGAACAATAATAATACAAAAAAATTATCCTGACCAGTGCCCTGTCGGCTCGCAACCATGAGATATAACTAGGTTTGGTCCGGCCAGTAACCGGCCGGCTCCCGATCGGTTCCTGTCCATGAAACCCAGCCAGTGGTAGCACGGTCGGGATATGACCAGAAAATTTTTTGTATTAGGGCCAACTGGTGATATTTCTGCACGAGCTTATGACTAAAGATTTTCATTCGCAAATTAAAAAATTTCAAAATTCTTTCACCCTTAAAAAGTTGCGACCCTTGGCAGCTACTTCTTTTAAAACTTACTTTAATAGTTTTGTTCAACTTTAAGTCTCTAAAGTATTTTCTACAGAATATCTTATTGTGTATCCAAATCCAGGCTTGGATTTTACAGAAAAGATAAGAATAAAACATGAGCGATATAAACAATGTTATCCCTTTAAATTTATTTATATTATTAATAAACTGTACGCCCGCTATGTATGCACTGCACCACGCAATTGGGAGGCCCGGCAGGAGTGTTAACATCGTATGATGTAAATTGAAGTGCTTTTTCTTGAACCTTTCAATCATAAAATATTTACGAAAGGGAAAAGTGGAAATTAATAAAGGGAAAATAGGAAAAGAAAAAGGGGAAAATGGGAAAAAAGGCTCTTATCAATTTTCACAAGACGAAACAACAAGAGAAGGATTTTTAAAGCCATTAACATTTTCATCAGCTATGCAAAAAGTGATGGCAACAAGAAAATTGTCTCCGGAATTTGAAAAAGGTGTAGAAGAAGACTTTTTTGCTAAATTAGTATTTGCAGTAAATCAGCCTACGAGACAAGTACTGAACTGCATTATTATAAATGAAACAAACAATTTTATCACAGAAAAAACAAAAGACAAATTTTACATCGATGTGAGTTAAAAGATAGCAGTTCTATGTGTGAAATCGATCTAAAAATCAGGAAAAAGAGTTTTAAAAAATTGTAATTAATATAATTTAATTTTTAAAACCATTGCACCTATCGCGGACGAATGAAAATATATTTTTCGTGACTGAAAAAAAATCATTTGACACCCAGCTGAAAAGTCGCCATATATTCGCTATGATCTTAACGAATTTAATCATAGTTGACTTGTTGTGAGATCGGAATTTCCGTCCAGACATTTTATTCATGAAACTATTTTTTAAACTAAGATGTAAATATACTTTTATATTAGGATTGATTTTTAATTGATAATATTAAACCTGAATTTTATTCTAAAAAAAATTAAAGGTTTTCATTCTTGAAAAATACGTTTTAATTTGTTCCCGACAAGTATAATTATTAAAAAAATAATAAGTAAGAAAAACTTATTTTAAATCTAGTGTCCTGATTTATTGCTCGAACTGACTCATATTTTGCCGTTTTTTATTGCTGCTAAGGACGTATTAGAAGACAGCTTTTATTACATCGTATGATAAACTTTCGCCAAATAGCATGTAAACTGAAATAGTGGAAAATTTTGCATGCAACAAAATTTAACTTTAATTTGTTCTGTGTATATCTGAAACTGCTTACGAATACAATTTGGTAATGATTTTCTCAAAGGACATGTTTTTGCATAAACACATGCTTTCCATCAATATTTCAAGGAAAGAGCAACCAAGTATCTATAATAACATTACTACCAATTACAAGTGTAGAAATACTATCTTGTGAAAGTTTATTCAGATGACATCAAAATTGGTTTTAGTCAGTTGTTTTTTTTTTTTTGAAAAACTAAGGAGAATAATATTTTTTCTATTAACAAGTATTTCACTCTTTTTAGCGAAGATTTTGAAAATTATTTAAAATATTTTATTGTCTAAAATAATGTAGAACTAGATCTTACAGAAGAAAGCGTATTAAAACAATTGAGCTCTAAGGATTTCTATTCTTTTAAATATTGCTGTGTCAATATTCAAAAACAAAAGTACAACATTTTAAGAGATTTTTTGTTTATAAATGGGAATAATCTTATCAATTTGCACATGAAGGAAAATTTTCTGCTGCGAATGAGAGAGAAATAAAAGAGAAGTTTTTAGATAAACTAATATATGCAGTTAATCAACCTAACATAACATAATTGAAACAGCTTTAAGTTGGCTAGAGTCTTATGAAGCTGGTCCTATCACACAAAGAAGAATGAAAAAGATTTTTGAAGATACCAAAAATAATAGACTTACTTATCAAAAAATTCGAAGTAAAAGTATTAGCGAAAAATTAAGTTTGCGAAAACTGTAGTAGGTAGTCAAGAAACAATTTCATTTGGTAAGTTCTTGGATTTTTTAATTGAGGAAGAAAGACAAGAAATTTTAAAGAGAAAATCAGTAAAGCTAGTCAGTATGGCCAATATCTCAAGTCAAGCAAGAGATAATTCTATAAAAGCGTTTTCAGATATTTTAGTCAGAGCGGGAGCTAATTTCTGCAGAAGAATTTAAAATATTTAAACTCTTATATGATCGAATGTTAAATCATAAATTGTTCTTTATCTCTTATGGACCACGTAAATGAACATACAATTGAGCAGAAAAACATTTTTCGTGAACTCAGAATTTATCTGATTGAAAACTCCTTTCTTAATCCTTAACGTTTCGGTACAATGCATACCTTTTTCAAAAAGTTTTAACCTGAGTTTTCGAGCTTCAAATTGATCAAACATGTCATGTTCGCAAAAAATGTTTTTCTGCACAATTTTATCTTCATTGTGGGACGTAAGACATAAAGAACAACCTATGATTTAACATTCGCAAATATTATCGGTCGAAGAAAGGTTTTATTTGGTTTTGAATCATTATACAATTTTTATATGATCTTTGGTGTGATTCAGAAGAACATAAAACGCAATATCTAATGCTGCAAATGCTTAAGAAAACTTGTATAACCTTTAGTTTGATGAATAAGGAAATAAAACTCTGCATCTAAAAACCCTAACAAGAAAGGAAATTAAATCAATTAAGATTTCCAGTATTTTATTTGATGCAGGATCAGAGGGTGCAGGATCAGATGGTGCAGAAGGTTTTAAAGAATTATGAAATCTTTGGTTTTATTCAAACGAAAATAAAATGCAATATCGAAACACCCTTGAAGCAAAAGAAGTAAAGCTAACTAATATATCCAGTATCATAGGTATAGCACGAGCTAATGCTGCAAAAGGTTTTAAAGACTTATAGGATCTTTGGTTTGATGTGGAGGGAAATGAAACAAATTATTTACAAACTCTTGAAGAGAAAGACGTAAATTTAGGTAATATGTCCAGTATTCTTCATAGATCAGGAGCTAACGCGGATAATACTTTCAAAGAATTGTGCCATACTCTTTTTGATGCGCAAGTAAATAATAAAACCCATTTAATGCACTTTATTGAGCAAGAACGCCAGGACAATTGTTTTACGCTACGTAACTTGTCTATCATGTTAAGTTTGTCAGGAGCTAATGCCTAAGATGCTAAAGTTTTTAATATATCATATGATCATTTTATAATCTTTCTTCTACCCCTGGTGTTATTGAGATACAGAATTTCTCTCTTTATTAAGGATTCATCTCAAATGAATTTATCTTTTTTTTTATTCTCTTTCGTCTCCATAATTAATTTTAAAACGCGATTTTTAAATAAAATTGTATTTTAATTTGTTTAGAGCAGTTGTTTCAAGAATGGACATAAAAATGTTGTTACGTACGAAAATACGAACCACAACCAACATGCAGAAGTAGGCGATTTACAACACGTATCCAGACAAGATTTGTCTAACAAACTGGAAAAGGCTTATCAAGCTAATCAACTCAGAGGTCATCTCCCACATCGCTTGATTGGACTTATGTATCAATTAGACCTATCAATACTCTGCTTACTTAGAAAGTATACGCTTCAACAAAAATATCCTGCATTGTCATTAGGGTTTGGAGATTCTAAAATTGATAAATTTAATCATATTGTTGTACGTTATAAAGAAAAGGCTATTTACATACAGGTTGAAAATGTAGAAAATCGTTATGTAGAAGAAGATATTAGTTATGATAGATTATTTACTAAGGCGAATCGAAGTTTTTCTATCAATACTTACTTTAATAGTTTTGTTCAGTATAAAATCTCTGAAACTGAAAGTTTATCAAATTCAATAGAATATCTTATTGTATGTACAAATTCAGACATGGATTTGACAGGAGAACTGAGATTAAAACAGGGGCGATCAAAAAATTGTTATCCTTTTAAATTTGATAGCGTAATGAATTGTGAAATTTTAAAGGATTTTTTGTTTGCAACTGATGACACAAAAAAGCAAGGCTCTTATCAATTTTCACAAGACGAAACAACAAGAGAAGAATTTTTAAAGCGATTACAATTTTCATCAGCTATGCAAAAATTGATGACAGAAAGAAATTTGTCTCCGGGATTTGAAAAAGATGTAAAAGAAGAGTTTTTTGATAAATTAGTATTTGTA
>JAAAKG020104766.1:0-15722 GCA_010014905.2 Druon quercuslanigerum | reverse complement strand
ATTAAAATTCAAGACTTTATTTTCAGGAGCTTAGGGGCCTCCCCACTCCAGCAAAATAATTCTATATCTCCTTTTTGTATCCGGCGCCTCAATTATACCTAAAGATGTGTATCCTAAATATCTTAACCAATCTCAAGCATTTTCTTTCCATGTTCGGATTCAGTGATGGCTTCAAATTGTTTCCAAAATGCTTTTAGCGTTTTATAAACTAAGGTGTGTGTTCCGTAGTGTATTTGAGTCGATAATGTTTGGTAGAAAAATCATTTTGTTTTCTATCAAAATCATGTGGGGTATGTCTAGGTTGTATGTTAAATTCATTTTCACTGTTCGCGTGTCATTTAGGTTGTTATTTCTAATATTTAATGAAATTCTAGATGACATAATTTTGCAATTTTGTGCAGTTATCATAAATGTTCCTATATTGATAGTTTGGGAGTCCATTTTGTGATTGAGGCAGATCAAGTCGATTTGCTCTGTTTGAGTAAAGATAGCTAAATATCCATTTGAAATTGGTATATAAGTCTCTGGCTGTAGTAAAAAAGTTCCTAATTTGCATTTACCTTTATATAGGGTGTTAAGAAGAATAGCATCGCAAGTATCCTGTTGATAAGTCAAAAAGTCAGGTTGCTGTCTCTTACATACTTTAATTCCTTCCACTGATTAACATTTGCTTAAACTTTCTTTATAGGTTGGTACATAGATGTACCTTCCGGTAAGGAAATATTCGTGATATAATATGATGCTCGTAAAAGTTACGTTGGTTTCTTGTCCTTCAAAGTGATATCTTGTCTTATACTGAGTTTCAAATTCTTGGATAGTTGATGTCATTATGGCGGGTATGACTATTGTTGGTTCGATCACTTCGTGTTTACCAATGTTAATTGCATTCAAAACGGTCGACAGGTCTTCACCCATTTCGAAGATGAAGATCTCTAGGGTTAATTAACTTTCGGTAATGAGTCTGTCGTTCAGATTTTGCATATCTTCTGAGGAACTATCAAGGATTAGTTTGATGACTTTTGTATTATTTTTGACAATTTCGACCACCTTTTTATTATCTGAATATACTTGGTCAAATTCGTGGTTAACTTGATCTATATCGTTTTAGGATAATTTCCAGAAAAGTGTTCTTGAAATATCTCCAACAACATTGAATAGACCTCTTCTGAATCTAGTTTTTCCCATGATGTTATGTAATAAAATTTCTTTCGATTATACCTATAAACCATACTCTTAACAGTGTTTTTAACTGGGCATTTATTGTCGCAATTTTGAACCGAAAAGTCCTTTAATTTGTTAATTGTATACATTCTCTCGTGAGGATTGGTAAGGTTAATCCCTATTATCAATTTCCATTGCTCTTTGTAGATGGTAGCTAATCCGAGTTCCTCTTTGTATAAGTTAATCGTCAGTCGCTCGATTTTCACTTGAGCTCCGGTCAGGGTTATCGTTGTCAGTAGAAAAAGACTGACCTTCATCTGAAAAATAAGGTATGATATTGTCAATATGGACTTGTACTACCTTATTTTTTGTCAGGATTTTTAAATTTTTGTTGTCCAAAACGTTAATTATTTTATAAGGGCCTTTCCAAGGAGAATTCAATTTGTTGATTTTTGAGTTTTTTTTAGTTTAATTAGCTGATCGGATTCATACAGTGGATGGTGATTTGTAATTTTTGAGTCATGATATTTCTTTGTCTTTTCATTTTCTAAGCTGATTTTTTCTCTAGCTCTGGTTAAATTAGTTTCGTATTTTTTCTTCCATTTTATGATTAGTTCTTAATAGGTTGTACTAGGGTTCTGTCGAATAGTTGAGGGCAGGTTAGTTTTTCTTTCAAATATGAGTTCGAAGGGTGAGAATCCAGTGGTTTGGGTTTTTGTTGTATTTATTACTAAGTTTATAAATTTTAGATTATCATTCCATTCTTTGTGGTTGTCTGCCGTAGATGTTTCGATTAGATTTCCTAATGTCGAATGCATCCTTTTAATATTCCCATTGGATTGCGTGTGGAAAGAAGTTATCTTAACATGTTGTATTCGTAAGGCTTCTCCAAATTGTTGCATTAACTCGGAAATAAAATTTTGTCCTTGATCCATAAGTATCGTTTTAGATTCACCGAAAGTGTAAATTTAGTGATCACTTAGTTGTTCAATTATGTCTTTACTTGTTTCGTTTTTCAAAGGAATTAGTACTGTATATCTATTTAGGCGATCTTGTATACTTAATATGTATTTGTTTCCTTTGATCGTTTCTGGGAGCTGTCCATAAATATCCATAACTATTTTGTCATTAGGTTTTAAAGGGATATCGGGCATTATGATTTCCATTTCGTTCTTTGTCCTCATTGTTTCATTAAGTTGACAAATCGGGCAGTGTTTTACGTATATTTTAATATCATTTTCCATGTTAATCCAATGTCCTAACTTTGGTGCTATCTCTAAGGTGTTTTGTTCACCCATGTGGCTTGCATGTGCCTCTTTTACAATTGCTTCTCTTTCTTTCTTTGTCAATTCTCTTGTATTAGCGAAACATAATGAGAATGAATTTTCCGGATAATATGTTGACAAAAACTCTAACATTTCTCAAAGTAGTTCTTTTTCAAGGGGGAGATTAAAGGATCTCCTATACGGATGCGAATAATAGTTAAGTTTTTGTTTAGTATTTCCTCAATAATTTGGCCTAACTTCCTTAACCACTGTTCCTCGTTAAATTTTGGTAGATCTTCTTTTTCAACGTTGTCTATAATTTACCTATTGCATTTGGTTTTATTTTAACTTTTCCTGGAATGGGGTTTAATCGCCACTGTGTAAAATCAGTGTACAGGTTTTCTGCTTTAGATTGTTTTTTAGTTTCTTCATCTGTATCTATTTCAATTAAGGGTTCTCTCGTTATTTTATTTGGTATTCTTATTTTTTCCTCGTCTTGTTAGATTATATTTTCTCTGATGACTGGCGTATCACATGTTTTAATTTCGGGTAACAGATCTTCTAAGTTTTCTTCATCTGTTTTTTGTCACGTATTCCTGCGCTCTCCATTGCTTGTAGTAGGGACTCTCTAGTGATCGCGAATATTTGTCCTACATCTTTATCTTGGATAGGTAATAGTCGTGATAAACAGTCAGCTACTTTGTTTTCTTTTCCTTTCACGTACTCAATTTCATATACATATTCTTCTAATCTCAGTCTCCATTTAAATAAACGGGAGCTGGGGTCTTTTACATTATGCAGCCATATTAATGCTTTGTGGTCTGTTTGAATAGTGAATTTATTTCCTAGTAGGTATTGTCGTTAGCGTTTGATGACCCAGGCTATTGCTAACAATTCTTTTTCTCTAGTCGTGTGATTTTCCTCTGCTTTATTTAGAGTTCTTAAGATAAATAGGCATGGATGCCCTCTTGAGAAGGGACTGCCCCTAGTCCGTAATTGGAAGCATCGGTTGTCAGGGTAAATTTTTTTTTTGAAATCTGGGAATCTTAGTACTGGTGCGGATGTTAAAGCATTTTTCAAGATTTGGAAAGATTTTTCACAATTTGATGTCCAATTAAACGGTACTTCTTTTTGTCTTAATGTTTTCAGGGGTTTAGCGATCGTAGAGAAATTTTTTATGAATTTTCTATAGTATCCGGTTAATCCAAGAAAAGATTGTGTATCCTTTACTGTCTTTAGTTGTTTAAAGTCAAGAATTTTCTTTATTTTTTTATTATTTGGTTTTATCCCATCTTTCGTTATTGTATGTCCCAGGAATTCTAATTCGGGTTTCAAATATTCGCATTTTGTGGGTGCAAGTTTCAATTTTAATTCAGTAATACGTTGCAGGACTAGTTCCAGATTTCTATTATGTTCCTGGATTGTGTTCCCAAATATGACTATGTTGCCTATGTAGATAAAACAATGTTTACCAATAAGACCCTGGAATGCTCTGTCCATCATCCTCTGAAATATAGCCGGAGCGATTTTTTGGTCAAAAGGCATTCGGTTCTTTCGAAGTGTCCTGACTGTGTTGAGAAAGCAGTGTATTTTTTGCACTCTTCTTTCATTTGTATCTGGTGGAAACCTGCGCTTAAATCGGGGGCTGAGAAAAATTTTGCTTTGCCGAGTTGGTTCAGAATGTCATCGATCATTGGTAACGGGTAAACATCCTGATCGGTATGCTTATTGACTGTCGATAATCGATTACCATTCTCAATTTATCTTCTTTTTTGGGGACTATCCATAAAGGTGAGTGAAAATGGGATTGGGAGTGCCGTATTATTCCTTTGTCAATAAGTTCTTGAGTCTTCTTTGAAGCTAATTCTTTATGTTTTTCAGGTAATTTGTGTGATCTCAAATTTATTATTTTTCCTGAATTTAAAGTTATTTTGTGTCCTGTAATGAAGGGCAAGGTAAGTGGGTCTCCCGTTAATATGAAAGCTTGTTCGTATTTCAGCAGAATTTTCTTTATTGTTTCCTGGTTTTCTTTTTCGATATGATTGATGCCAGAAATTTTTATTAACGTTTGCGCTGTGTCTTGAATGTTGTTGATTTTTTCTCTTTTAGTTAACGGTCGAGTGGTTTTGATTGTTTTTATTTTCTCATATATAATTTGTTCGGGGACTTTAATGGGTTGTGTCGAGTAGTTGAAAAGAGGTATTTGTATTTCATTATTCTTGATCGTATATATACCATCTGAAATGTTGTCTTGATTTTCTAACCAAATATTCGTATAACTTTCATCGCTTTTGACTCTACATATTTTTGTTTCTTTGGCTGCTATATATTCTCCACCGACATGCAGGGGTCATTTTTTATTTTCGATTACTAAATGTGTTGGGGTTATTGCATTCTTAGGAAATTTTTTGATGAAAGTTAAACCTAGTATTCCGTCTTCAGGCGATGGAAAGTTTTGGTCACTATGTGGAATAGGTGATTCTTTCCAAAATAATTCAAATATGCTGCTTCAAAAGAATCATGGTTATTGTTACCCATTTGGAATCTATTTCTGTATTTATTTCTATTTACAGTCTGAGATATTGAATTTTTCTTTATTAAGTTTATAGCTGCTCCTTAGTCTACTAATAGTCTGTATTCTCCTCTACATCCTCTTCCTCTGACGGATTGTAGTATTCCGGATAAGGCATTGATTCTGCTTGTTCTATGTAGTTCTCGTGTTCCTGAATTTCCTCCTCTGTCATTTCTTGGCTCTCTAAATAGTCTTTTTCCTGAATATGCCTTACTTGCTGAGGTCTTGTCGGGAATCGGCCTTGTTGGAAATTTTGCTTAACAAAGCATTGTGAAGCGAAATGGCCTACTTTACCGCACTTGTGACAAGACATTTCACCCTATCTGCCAGGGGTAGGGTTTGATTTAATGCTTTAGCCCCAGCTGCTGTTGATGTACTGGCTGTCAGTCTCGAAGGTGGCGTGGGTCCTTGGATGAATTTGGGATATGGTCGTGGTGCTGCTGGGATATTCCTAGTAGTTTGAAATTCTTTTAGCCAAGTTTCGTATTCCGCTGCCTGTTTCTGTGCTTCTATTAGCGTTGATGGTTTCATCGCTCGTACCTGGATTCCGATATCTCTTTTTAAATTTAGCATGTATCGATTAATCGCCTCTTTCTCCTCAATTTTCAATCGAAGTTGTCTCTCCGTCTCTTCTGATGATGCTTGTACGGGATAATTCAATTCATTCAGTATCTGTTTAAAGCGTAAAGAAAAGTTTTGCACGGTTTCACTTAAACCTTGTTTGCAAGATTCCATTCTGCTCTTGATTGACAAGATTGAACCTCTCTGTTTCAAAGTTTGCTTCAGGGCTTCATGCAAGTCGTTAAAAGTGTTTATAGGAGTATAACGTATAGCTTTTTCAGACTGCCATGAGTTTTTTCGGCTAAAATAAAGTCAAGGAATAATTGCCGTTGCGAGCACTGAGTTTTTATTTTTGTCACAATTTTAATAAAGTTTTCCACACCCGTATCGTCTTGTCCGTTTATGGGTTTGATTGCTCTGATGATATCTTTGGCCGGTATTCCTTCTGGACGATATAGTGTTTAGAGTTTCTAATTGTTGTCCATTTTTTATGATGAATTCATTTCTAGCTCTCATCCT
Organism: Druon quercuslanigerum; assembly: GCA_010014905.2. Taxonomy (NCBI): domain Eukaryota; kingdom Metazoa; phylum Arthropoda; class Insecta; order Hymenoptera; family Cynipidae; genus Druon; species Druon quercuslanigerum. The sequence continues at coordinate 9,644 of JAAAKG020104766.1, read as the reverse complement.
TGCTTGGGCTCGTTCTTCATCGTCTTCGGTAAATCTTCCTCCCTCCGCCCCTTCGATATCCGTTTGGATGTCTCCTTTTATTCGGATCCTCGCAAAAATTTCCTGTTCTTCTCTTATTCTTTTTTCATTTTCTTTTGCCAGTATGTCGATGTTTTCTGTTGCCTCTGATTGATTTATAACCAGCTGACTGATACTGTTTCTGATTTTATCAAGAGCGTTGAGTAATACCGTTGGAATTCCTGTTCTTGACGGAGATTGAGCACGAGTGGGGGTTGGGGAAGTCATTGCTGATACGTACTGCGGTTGGGATGGGTCACTGTTACTATCGTCTGTTGCGTACGTCGGTGGTATCCGATAAGACAGAGTGGAAAATTTTTTACTAATACCGTACTCTATTGGTGTACGTGTGCTTAGTATCTACATTTTCGGGTGTGTCTATCGCGCTACAATTTTTGTAAGCGTGGACTCTTTAAAGTAACCTTGTCTATTATTTTTAACGAACGGCAGTGCTCTGGAGCACTTGTAGTATACCTTACGTGAAACAGAAAAACGTAACCTCACCGAACAGGAAACGTATAGTTTCAGGTTCGTTACCTTCCTTTCAGCCTTAAATGCTAAGAAAACTTACAGAGAACATTTTCCTTTGACAGTTATATTGACGATCCGTGGAGTTTCAATTCGCTGTCTGGATTCTTGGTTCGGCTGGTGACGTGTCGCCAGGCTGCTACTGTTGGTTCCTGTTAAGTTAGGCGTGGTTGGCTTGATCAATTTCCAAATTTCCAGCCAAAATGTTGTACTGAAAAAGGCTCGAGTATGTTTTTAAAAATATGTGATATCTGTAATGAGATATCAAGTGCCTTTATTTCGTGTAGGTTAAATGGTTTTTAAGATTAGAACTAACGCACGGCCCTAATGCCCTTCAATATATATAGGCTACTCATCTAAGAGAAAGCTATGACTGCATCACATTATTACACCCTTATGATATAAAATTTGTGTATAGATATGTTGATGATATATAATAACAGAATTCATTTTACTATTGAAAAAGAAACAAATAACAAGATTAATTTTCTAGACATCTTAATTAATAGAAAAGGTAATAATCTCGTTTTAAATTGGTATCAAAAACCTACATGGTCAGATATATACCTTCACTTTGGCTCATATTGTGACCTTAAATATAAAATAAACGTAATTAATTCTCTAGTAGACAGAGCAAACAAATTGGCTGATCCCATATTTTGGAACAATAATTTAAAATTAGTAAAAAATACTTTTTTAAATAACAAATATCCTTTAAAACTAATGAGAAAACATTTTAAAAATAGATTTGATCAAATCACTAAACAAATTGTTTTAAACAAACCAACATTACAGAATAATTCTAATTATATAGTTATTCCTTATATTGAACATCTTAAAAAGACAATAATAAAAACTAATAAAAATGCAGATTTAAAAATAGTTTTTGTATCACAAAAAGATAGTTTTAAATGATTTAACACTAAAAAGCAACTAATTAAAAAAGAACATAAGTCTGGTATAGTATATGGCATTGATTGCAAATACGATTGCCAAAATGATGATTGAACTACATCACTAGTGAAGCATTCTCACGAAAATAATCATCAATTTAATTTTAGTTGTGTGAAAATTCTAGATTCAGAAAGTAACTATAAACGTAGAATGTTCAAAGAAATGTTTTGCATTAAATAGAATAACAATTCAGTTAACACAAAAACAGATGTTCAATTTCTCAGCCACAAATATGGTTATCTCATTGAATCCACGAATTATAAACATTAATTTTCTATTAAAAATCCATATAGGGTTATGTTTTACCGAAAAAAAATTATCAATAAAATACTCAAAATTATCATAATTCTTGAAGTAGATTTGGAATATCCTGAAGAACTCCATGATTTGCGCAGACATACCATTATGTCCAGAGCATTTTGTACCTCCTCTTCCAATATCTAAAATTCCTAAATTAATAACCAATTTGAAATCAAAAACGAATTCCGTTCTCCATTATTAAAACCTAAAACAGTATTTAAAGTTGAGGATGAAAATTGTTAAAATTCACATAGCTTTACAATTTTAAACAAAAAACATAAAGACTACATTCACTTAAATACTGGCTTAAGAAAGCAGGCAAAAAATAAATTTGACATTTTTTTTAAACTCATGAACAACTCAGTCTTTGGTAAGACCATGGAGGACGTAAGGAAGCACAAAGATGTTAAGTTAGTAAAAAAGTGGAAAGGAAGATGGGGTGCAAAAGCTTTGATTGACAAACCAAATTTTCATAGCTGCACTATATTTGGCTAGGACATAGTGATCATTGAAATTAATAAATCTAAAATTAAAATTAATAAACCATTTTATATCGAACTCGCTGTTCTTGACCGTTCAAAGATAATAATTTATGACTTCCAAACTTTTATGATTATTTATTATTTATTTATTTATTCAATAATTTGTTTTTCGACCTAAGGTCGATACAAATTAGTAGCAATATAAGATACAAATATAAACAAAAAGTAATAATGTGCAACCAAATTAACCAGCAGAATAAAAAGAAGTAACTTACAAAAATTGTATAAGAGAACAAATTATTTAAGGGTATCAAGACAGTCACGTATTGAGAATAAATGTTCTTATTTGTAGAATATGACGGACGTATGGTACAATATTGGCAATTGACTGACGTGGTTGCTGGATGACCTAATATTGATATTCTTGAGTCAGAGTAGGCAGGAAAAACAGTCAGCAAATGAAAAGGGCCTCAGTTACTGACAGGTTACATATAGGACAGATTTTAGCAGGGTCATAAATAAATTTATATTCTCTAAAACGTATACAACCCCTGATAGAGCCCAGAAGTCTAAGTTAAACGATAATGGAAGTTACATAAAAAGGTAATCTAAGATGCAGATATGATTGAAAGTCCGGATAGAGTTTAAGTTGTGGGAAGACTTGGAGACTACTTAAATGGAGGGATCTTTCATAGTCGGAACGGCAGTGGTAATCATAAAAGTTATTTAGAAAAACATCCATATTTTCAACGAGCGACGCAGAACCCAAGTCAAGCCACATTTGATCCGAGTTACTTAGAGTGAACATATTTTTAAGCTTCGGGTTGCAATCAGGTTTTATGGATATTGCCTTCAATTTAAGAAAACAACTTTTAGGATATCTATCATCAGGCATGCCCAGCAACCTCGACAACCATCCTAGCGATGACTTAAGTATATCAAGAGCTAACTGTAATCTACCTGTCTCTAAGCAGAGGGCAAAATTCGGCGTGTATGTTGGTAAGTCTAGTATTTTCTTACAGAAAGAAGATTGTAATTTCTCGACCGAATCAAAGTAACTTAATCCCTAGACTTCTATTGTGTAAAAAAGAACACTAAGCGTGAGGCTACGACAAAGGGTAGTCTTAGTTTGCCAGGCATTGGATTTAGATGCAAATGAAATGCTTGAAACAGCACCTATACCAATTTTCGCGACAGACATTGTTTTTATGAACTCTTTAAAAAAAGACCCGAGTCTTATGTGTTGACTCCGAGATAGACAAATTCGCTCACTACCTCCAGCCGAGTCTGTGCGTAGAAGAATTTGTATTCACATGACCGACCTTTGTGGTATACCATAACTTTTGATTTTGTTTCGTTGACCGTTAAAAAATGGCTCATAGAGTATTGGGCGATAAGGTTAATTTTTGTTTGTAAGTCAGCCTGGGAGTAAGCGAATATGACTATGCGATCAGCATAAGCAAGTAGGATAACGTCACAGAAGTGATCTATTGAAATTCCATGCATACCGTGATTTCGTAAGTACTCTTCTAGATCATATATGAAAAGTGAAAAAAGGAGAGGACTAAGGATCTCATCTTGAAGCACCCCACGAATAGACATGTCAGCGTTATCATAAACATTTTTTATAATTCGTAGAAGTTTCGTGGACATGCTCCATAGTTGGCAGTGGTTTACTGCGTCAAAAGCCTTTTTGAAATCTACATAGAAAGCAAAATTTCGTCGCTTTAAGATAAGCAGATGAATTTGAATTAAAGAATGTAGGGTATAAATATGATCAATACAACTTCTTCCAGGCCTGAAACCGTGCTGATTTTCTAGAAGAATGTTTACCTCGTTGTCCTACGCAGTCAATCTCGTCAACAGGATCTGAGAGAAGATCTTAGTATTAGTATTGATAAGGACAATTTCCTGGTAATTATAACGATCAGATTTATCACCCTTTTTATGCAACGCAAATGCATGTATTTTTGCCCAGCTAGATGGGACTCTTTCCCCGTCCCAGATCCCGTTGAAGAGTCGCCCTAAGTTAAGTAAGGCCCTAAGTAAGGCACTCAATTTTCCGGAAGGTTTCTGAAACATTCATTGGGAATCCCATCCTCGCCCGGCGTTTTATTATATTTACATTTCAATAAAGAGGCTTTAATTTCATTAATCGAGATATCACAGTCCAATAAAGGGTGTTTGTTTACAATCCAGTGTATGCAGATGGGAGCTTTATTCGGATAGAGAGAAAAAAGTAGATCTTGCCATGCATGCATGCTAACATTGTTAGTCGAAGAAGACCGCAATCTAAATCTATTGACAAAAATCCTTAGGATTATTACAAGCTGCTAGTGAATTCAGCAGTGCATATTCCTATTGCCTCTTCTTGGACCTGCGTAACTCCAGGAAAGATCCATTCCGTTATTGTCATTCCTTTGGTGATCTGTCAAGTGTTACAGAAAGGTTTAACTCTTTGAAAGCTGCGCGTTGTTTGAAAACCTCCTGCTTCCATCTGCTAGAACTGAAACGCACTGGGACGGATCTACTACCTTGTGTCCTCGCCAGACGATAAATGGTTTCAATGTTCGATTCATGAAGTGAGAAACCAGCGCTAGTGAGAATATTGAGAACGAATGAGAAGAGGTCCCTGTTTGATTCCTCATCTGCCGATAGGTGTGAATGAAAACATTGCAGGAGCGGGCTTGTCTCTAAAGAAAGACAACCTATCGCTTGAGTAAACCACACTTTGCCTCTAATTCCTGATTACTTTTTTTCAGCTTTTTCAACTGTGCATTAGATGTGCTAAATTCGATCTTCAAACCACCAAAATCAGACTGCAATTGAGCTGTTTCAGTTTTAAGAAAATTGACGTCCTTTATGGTTTTCTCTGTGTCGGCTTTGATGGAGTTTAATAGTTTCAGAACTTCTAAACTGCCACTCATTTTGGCAATTAGTAGCTGCTTTCAATGTTGGCGATAAGAGCGATTGATATTAACTGTCACCTCACACATACCAGTTGTATTGGTTAATGCTTATTCGTTGGTAAAATTAAGCCATCCAGCGTTTTCAAAAAATCTGCTTATACTTGAATCCATGGAAACGTAACTTTTCATTAAACTTGTATGAGAGTATGTAAAAGGACCTCTTAAGTATCTGTTGGTATTTTTTGGGTCGCTCAATCGCAAAGCCTTTTGCAATCTTCCAAATTTTAACAAATGCTTTTTGAATTAAAACATTTTTTAATACAAGTACATAGCTCTCTCCATCTATCATTCTCTCTATCCTACGCATGTTGCATATAATTTACTGTGATATGATTGACTTCTAAGTTATAATCGACACGTGTAGACACGTTTTGAAATATAAAGTTTTTTGCAGCGTAAGAATTTAATGTGTCATTTAAAATAACTTTGAAGTTGTTTACAAAAAAATTCTTTTCAGAAATTGCCCAGTATGAATTTGATGACGTCATTAAGAATATTCTGTAAACATAGCACGAAGCCCCACAGCTGTAGAATATCGGTAATATATCTACAAAATTCTAAAAGATTCAACATAATAGAAAAAATTTTTGACCTGTGAATTAAATTATTTAGCTAGAAAGCAATATATCATCCTCGATTTCTATAAATTATATTAATTTTTGTGTTTTTTAATTTCTATTTTACTAAATTTTGAGAAAGTAGTTCCAGAAAGTAGATATGCACATTATCACAGGGTGTTTTGTTCAATGTTTGATTTAAAGTTTTATTGCATTCGATTTTAATACTGCTAAATTTATTTTATCATTCATGATGCTTTATTTTAATTTGTCGAGTGAGTCAATTGCATCTTTTTAGCAGATCACTCTATTATGTGAATTATGATTTGAACATTTCGTACGTTAAACTTTAATATTTATGTAGCTGATTTATTTATAAATGCTGGCAAGAGCTTTCAAAATATATGTTTTTCATCTCAAATAGTTGATTCAATATTATTAGGGAAACCTACCATGTCCTAATTGCTAATAGTTTTGTTTAACATTCTAGCTATATCAATATAAAATTCTAAATCTGTCACACTAATCCACTGTATGTAAAAGGACCTCTTAAGAATCTGTTGGTATTTTTCAAGGCGCTCAATCGAAAAACCTTCTGCAATCTTACAAATGTTACAAAATGCTTTTTGAATTCAAACCATTTTTTCATACGTCGTTATTGAAAATATCAAAAAAAATTACGTTAGATGAGTGACGCATACTTATGGAATGTATAAACAAGGAATTTGTGAACTTCTTATCAGGAAATATCAAAAGAGAACCTTTAAGAAATTTATTATTAGAGATATCCATGAAATTATATAGGACGCGTGACGCATAGTTTTGGAACGCCTAAGCAACCCATTTGTTCATAGAAAAAAAACCTCATAATCGTATATCCATCAACACGTTCTCTTATTTGTTTTAGCGCGCAAGAGGTTTCTTAGAAATAATCAACGTATGGTGTGAAATGATTGACTCACTTGATACTGTGACATCAGATATCCTGTTTCATAATTTTGGGTGAAAAAAATTTTCATTTCCGGATTCAAGTATTGATTTTAAATATCGATAGTGAGAATTGGATACAACACTGTGATTTGTACGTCAAAACTAGGAGCGAAACCAATCTCATAGACTTCTGCACTTTAGCCGCAGGTTTGATAATCGTGCGGAAAATCTGTGTACAGAACGCCCCCTACCTATCTACTGAGATTCATGATGCAAAACTAATTGTAGGTGGTAACACTGAGCCGAGTACTAGACCAAGCTTTACTGCATATTCTGAAATTTTCTTTTATTGTAAAAATTAACCCCCCGAGAATGCACCTATTTTCTCGATCACAGAGAACACACTGGGTCAAATTGACCCAATACTTTTTTTCATCGTGTAACATTTCGCAATCACTGGATCGATTGTCTTAAGAAAATTCTAAGGTATACTGAAGAGCCGATAGAAATAATGTATACAAAGTTAAACTATGGTTGATGTCTTTAACATTGGCGTCCCGCAGCATAGATACCATTATACAATTTTTGTTTCAAAATTCCAAATTTTTTTTCCTGAATTTTTTTCAACCTTGTTAAAGACATCAAAAATAGTTTTAGGTTATATACATTACTTTTAATGGCTCTTTAGCCTACCTTAGAATGTTCTTAAGACAATCGACAATCGAAAAGAAAGTGACGCGGCTATAGGTCAATTGTTGAAACTATAGATTATTATTTATTTTCAACTAATAATACTATTCAACTGTTAATTTGTTTACATAAATAAAAATTATTATTACACCATTAAGCTGTTTCCCTTTCGGGATAGGCGTGACTCACTCGGTGGGGAGGGGAGTAGTGTGAGGAAGGGTTTATAGAATTTTTAGATTGATCTGGAATTCTCGTGTTATTTATTTAAGTAACACGTTCACTCCGCAACCTGGGTCGGAGCAGTAATGAACCAATTTTGATAAATATTCTACTAGACCCACAATAATAATTTTTATATACAAAAATTCTAAACGAAATTATTTGAACAAAAGCAATTTGTTTTAATAATTGAAAAATAATTACCTAATATAAATAAATATTTCATAAGACCAGTAGTAATAATTTTTCGGAAAAAAAACGAATTTTCAAAAAAAAAGATATTTAAACAACTTCTATTTGTTTAAACAACTAAAAATTAATAAAACAATGTTATCAAATATTCTACTAGACTAATACAGTACCCTCCCACTTATCGTGATAAGTGGGAGGGTACTGTAGTACTAATTTTAGGGCAAAAAAATTTGTTCGAAAAAAAAATTTAAACAAATTCTATTTCTTTAAATAGTTAAAAATTAATTAACCAATAATAATAAATATTCCGCATGATGACAATTAATAATTTTATGTAAAAAAAAGACCAGAATAGAGTTGTCAAAAGGTCGATTTCATGTAGAATTGACATTTTTGGTTTTAAGCGTAGTTTTTAAGTACTCGTGGTGGTGTGTTAGAGGTGCCAAACCCATATGTCTGAAACAAAAATTTCTTCATTCGATAATTCCCTACAAGCCTCTATACTTTCCTGACACATTTTTTCAAACCCTAAAAAAATTATTCTAAAAACTAAACAAAGTGATTTTCCCCATGCATGTTACATGGGAAACTTTAAGTCAACACCTGCATCTGTTAAAATAAAAAAATTAAAAATTAGGAAATTTCTTTTTTCGGATTCGGAATGAAATGGGGGGGGGGGTCGTTACCCTCTAAATATAAGAAGCGTTTTTGAGCCACCCTAATATACATGCATACATAAAAAGCAGTACTTTTATCAAGTTTGATTTTCGAGCACAAACATTTTCACCCTCATTGTGACATTTTAAAATCAAAATAGAAAAATACAAAAACAAAATATTTTTACGACGAAACTCCAACAGAAATGATTCAGACGGCCATGATTGGGTATGGTGCTCAGAGTCCCAAGAATGTAAGAAGGAGATAAAGGGTACCCCCGAAACGGCTTCTATAGCGGGACTGCAGTGCATTAAATTTCATTCCGCAAAAACGATTATTTAAAAAAAATTGGGATAAATAATTTTTAAATAGGTTAAATTTATTCAAACAATTAAGAATTGTTTAAGAAGTCATGGAAGATATTCAAATACGACATAGGATGTCGTAAAATTGTCATAAAGAAGTCTCAAAGGCGTCCCCAAATTTTGTGCCGACTAGGTACTTATATAACTTGAACTTAAATTCTCGGGAATTTAATAACTCTACGGGAGGCTGATTTCAAGTACATTTAGAAAAAATTAAGTATGGCATTGATTTTTGAACTATGACTTGTGGGGTGGGGGCTTGCCCACAATGTTTCAGAGAGCAGAATTGACATTTGAAAAGTCATTATATTGTTCGATCAGTTGGTACTCTTAGTCCTGTATTCTCGTACCCACCATATTTTTTTAGAAGTCTCCGATCCTGCTTTTGTGGTTAGTTTTCTAATTAAATTGTTAAACATTTCTCGACTGGATTATTATTCCCTATTTTTTAAAGTTTTTGGTTACTTGATACAAACAATATATTCTCCAGTACCCCCCCCCCCCCCCCAGAGTAGGTAGAGTAGTCGCCCGACCTGCCCCGGCCCTCGGAGTTAGCGCATTTACAACAAAACTCTTTAAATAACTCTTTAAAGAAAAGTTTATTAAATTTCATAAGTAAAACCCGTGTGGAAATCGCCACACATTTTCCCGATTACCGATCTGGCCCGGATAATTCCATGGCCCAGAGCCGAGCCAGACCGGTTCAAGTATTGCAACGCCACCTACTTCCAATTTAGGGAAATT
>JAAAKG020104755.1:0-15723 GCA_010014905.2 Druon quercuslanigerum | reverse complement strand
CCGGCTCAGGGATCGAACCCCGGACCTCTGAGGTGAAGTCCGAGCGTCTAACCACTGAGCCACCGAGGCTCTCTATTAAAGAGTTATAATTTTTAGTTTTAGATAAGGATTTTTAGTAAAGTAATACCCTTTTTCAAATTGGGACATTGTGCGTTATTGAGTGACGAATTGTGGCACTAACTATATTCCTGTAAAGAATGATTTTCATATATTACGTGATAAATTATATACATTATGTCAGCTTTAACTACTTGACTAATGAAATATTTTCCTTAGAAATTCACTCTAATGAAATGTAAATATTCAAGTGGGACAACCTGGCTACCTACGATCAATTAGATAACGACTATAAGATACACTATATAATCTGATGAAAAAGCAGAATCTTTCTTGGTTACAGTGTTAATAAAATTTTCCAGTAATACATTGATAAGCTGTCTGTTCAATTTAAAAAGATGAGGATCGTTTCTATTCTCGTCTTGTCTTTCGCAGTTATTCTCAATTTTATTGGTGAATATAATAATATATTATATCTATATATAATTTTATGTAGATTTTTTAAGCCAAGCGAAAATAAAATCTTTCGTGACTTAATCTACATTATATACCAATTGCTACTATTTCAATCCTTGTTGGAGTTTCACAAAATAAATAATCTGAATTTATGGAAATGGAAAATGTTAAGTGGACCATATGATACGGAATTTGTGCCATATGTGCGCGTGCACATACCAGGGGTGTTAGTTGAAGTTTGCCGGTTTTTTCAATAAAGAAACTACTTAATCCTCAAGGAAATCTCAAAAAAATTTTATTTAAAGTATTGACTATTGGTTTCTACACATTTTGCCCATCTTTCAGGCAAATCATGGATACCATTCCAACAAACCTTTTTATTTTTCGAGGCAAAGCATTCGACGAGTCATTTTTCGACTTCTACAAAATTGGCAAGGCGCTGATCTGCGAGTACGGCGGGTGCGATAATATTTCCCAATTCAATGCTTTTAATATGTTCTTCACCACTTTAGCGGTATAAGACGGTGCGTTGTCATGTTGCAGGATAAGCACACTGGTCCGACCAAACACACAGCATTGTCTTACGCCCAAGCGATTTGGCCTTGAAGTCAATAGGCCGACCTCACTAGGTGAAAGCCATGATTTTTTCCGCTTTGGATTCTCGAAATAAATCCATTTTTTGTCCCTTGTGAGAATTCGACGCAGAAAAGACTTTCTTTCGAACCGTTCAAGCAGCATTTCATAAATGGTATTTCGATTTTCCATTTGTCTATCGTTCAGTTGGTGTGGTACCCATTTTCCATACTTTTCGATTTTTCCCATGGCTTTAAAACGTTGGAAAATTGTTCCTTGAATCACATTTATTGTTTGAGCCAATTGTTGTTGCGATTGGGTTGGATCTTCATCCAGTAAGGCCTGCAATTCCTCGTCTTCGAACTTTTTCGCTGCACCAGGATGTTCATTGTCTTTAAATCGAAAGCTCCACTTTTAAATTGACGAAACCATGTCTCACATGTTCTAATCACTGAAGCATGTTCACCATAAGTTTCTACCAGCAATCGATAAGCTTCAACTGATTTTTTCTTTCGATGAAATAAGAAAAGCAACGAATGTCGCAAATGCGATTTACTTGGAACGAAACTCGACGTATTCCCTGAGGTAAACAACCATGATACTATTATTTTGGCAGAATGGAATTGTGTATTTTTAAAGGTTATTGTCCATAGAAAAATATGACATAGATGCCAAATCATAGAAATGTACACTTATCTCTAGCGACATCTATGAGTAAAACCGGCAAACTTCAACTAACACCCCTGGTATAGTACACTCGTACGGGGTCATCCACAAATTGTGGAAATTCTACAAAATACCTTATCTCTAGTGAAATATTCTTTAAAATCTAAAAAAATCTAAAAATACTATCTAATTATTCAAACCCTTGTAAATCCCTTAAAATTGTTTGAATCTTTAAAAAAATTATTTGGAATCTTTTTAAGGTACTGTTCTTGAAGTAAAATAATTTTATATAAATTATAATATAGCTTTTAAAGAATTAAGTAATACATTTTTTTCGTTGAAACTTACTCGAATGAAATGTCAATATCTTAGTAGAACAAACTAAACTCCCACAATCTCTGTGATAATGACTAAAAGAAAAATATACTCTATAATCTGATAAAGAACTAGAATATTAATTTCTTAAATTTCGATATTAAGTATTCATTAATGTATTAATTAGATTTTCCTCTAACTAGAAAAGATGAAGTTTCTTTTTACTCTTGTCATGACTTTGGCGGTTATTTTCCAACTTATTGGTAAATATAATAAGATAATACATCTATAACTTTATGCACTTTCTTTGAGTCATACGAAAATCAAATTTTTTCCACGTGATCTACATTTTATTCCAATTGCCATTTTTTCAAACATAATTTGAATCTTTCCAGAATGAATATAAATTCAATCTATGGAAAAATCCATAACTGATGTGATAAAAAAAATGGAATTCGAAAAGTGGCCTTTTTGATACAGAACTTGTACCATATGTGCGGAATCACATATGGTACCAGTTTTTGTTTACAGTTGTTTGGCATACTGCAACTAATTTCAGAACAAATTTACACTAATTTATCATAATTAATTCTAATAATATATAATTCATACATTAAAATATTAAAAATTCGAAAAATATTATTGTTTTTCAATTATTCGCTTACAAAGTCGAACTTGCTGTATTGGACTTTACCACTCATATACTTATAGGTTTGTAATAATGTTAAATGAAATTATTAAATGATAATTTCCAGGGAACCTGAATCTAAAGTTGAAGTTCAAAAGTTTAAACTGTTAAAGCTTTTCAACTCTTCCGAATTAAAACTTAAAAATTTTTTAATTCAAAAACTCTTTATTCCATTGTTTAATGATAAACATGTTTTAAAATAAAAGGCTTCTGATTCAAATAGGTTTTAATCTAGGGGTTTCAAAATAAACATGATCTTAAAATAGAACATTTAAAATGGTAAAGTATTAAATTAACAAAATTATAATTGTACAAATTAAATAGTAAAGGCTGATAAAGGTCCCTAGCTTTTATTATTAATTCACCAGACAAAACAAAATATCTTAAAATGTACAAACTAAATGTCGCCTTTATCATTTTTATCACTTGTTTATAATACAAACTTAAACTGTGGACAATTAAAGAAAATATAAAATGGACTTTTCAACTGTTTATTTTCAACAGCTTTCTAGCCAAAATGTATTTTCATCACCAACAAAATAATAAACTTTTTATTTAAATAATTAATTTTTTGACTAGATAGTTGTATTTTTAAATAAAATCATGAATTTGTAGGAAGAAAATAAGTTTTCGGAATAAATTTTTAACTAAACTGACGATTCTTAAGGAAAATCAAAAAAATTAATTTTTGACAAAGCAGTTCAACTTTTAAAGAACTGGTTGAATTTTGAAAACTATAAGATGAAATAAAAGCCAAAACTAATATTGTTAAATTAACAATTCAAAAAATAATTTCTAAAAATTTATACAGCATCAACAAACCAGCTACAAAATATAATCATGCAGTTAAATTTCCAATCAAATGGGAGGAATGGTCAACGAAATATTTGAGTTTTTAACTAAAGAATCTATTTTTTAACTAAATAGGTGCATTTTTAACAGAAATCACGGGTTTTTAAAGAAAAAATAGAATTTCAACGAAAAGAGTTCTGCAAAATAGAAAAATATTAATGATTTTGTTGAATTTTCACAACTTTGTTCAAACTAATTATATAAATTTTCAGCTAAGAAAAATAATGTTTTAACTAAATGGTGGAATGTGCAAAAATGGCGTTTTCAGCCAAAAAGTTCAATTTTTCAATAAACTGGAAAAATGTTAAACTGAACTAATAAATGTTTAACTCAAAATTTTTGTTGTGGAAAAAATAGTTTAACTTTCAACCAAATAGTTGCATTTTCAAAAAAGAAAGATAAATATTTGACAAACAATTACGTAGTTGAATTTGCAGTTAAAAAAAATTAATTTTCAATAAAAAATGAAACGGTTTAATATCTAATTCAAAAAGTAATTTTATTTAAAGAAAATATTATTAACTAACTAGTTCCAAACTGTAATTAAATAGTAAGGCTTGCATTGAAATAGGACGAATTGTACACAAACTATTTAAGCTCTAAATCAAATAATCAATTTTTCAACAAGATAGTCGTATTTTCAACTAAAATCATGCATCCTCAGGAAAAAATGATTTAAACAACTTTTTTTCAAATTGACTGACAACCATGATTTGATTAACTTATTTTAAAATTCTATTCGCACATCCGGTTTCTGTAGGTTCTCAATTTCGATTTGCATTTGTTTTGTTTTTTCATTCTTTTTTTTCTCCATCCTTGAGCAAAGTTAATTTTGATGATCAGAAGGTATATCAGTATTGCATTCAGAACCCCTCATAAATATTTATTGTGACATTTAAAGTATCCCAGAAGGCGTTTTTCACATCTCTGCGACTACTATCAATTGGCGCGCAACATACAATGACAAATAGTCTTCGGTTTCCTACTTACATTCTAGCCCACAGCAATCTGGGAGATACGAAATCATGATCTCCGAGATGCTGCTTCGCTCTTTCATTCAGAATCAGACCTACTCCTTGCCTATCATGTGATTCACTATCTACTCCTGACCATATTTTAAATCAGACTTTCAACACCCCGCATTCCATGTTTCTACTTTCGCATCCCTTTTTTTTTGTTTCAGACACACATAAAATATAAAGTTTCCTTATGTACATAGTTTCTCGAAATTCTTTTACCTTGAGATCATTTATCCCCCTACAATTTAAAACACCCAGTCGCCATTCGTCGCCTGAAACTTGACCGTTACATATTCCGTGTTCATGCCTTTTGCCCATGAAAGTTTTAGTCCATTAAGAGGCTATTTAATTGTTTGTATTAGACGCAGTTCAGATTATACGCCCAACTTATAACGTCCGTCCCAAAAAAATTCATTTAATAAGGAAGGGTTGTAAGGGAAAGAGTGGCGAGAAAGTCGTCAAAAAAATCAATTTTTGACAAAGCAGTTTAACTTTCCACCAATTGCTTGCATTTTAAAAACTAAAAGATAAATTTTAGCCAAAAATTGAGTAGTATAGCATAATTATTCCAACAGATGAAATTTGAAATCAAACAGACGTGTTTAAACGTAAAATACATTAACTCACTTCGTATTAAAGCGAGAATAGTGTAAAGGAGAAAAAAGAGGAATGCTATAAAAAATTGGAAATAGGGAAGAAGAGCGTGAAATCTGTAGAAGACAATAGACAAGGAACACTTATTCTCCCTCTTTTTTCTTTGTGATTACAAATGCTTGTAATGAGTCATTTACTGCACAAGTTGACTTTCCCTGAGTTCATGTTTCTAAATTTTCTTCTTAATTGAATTATCTGTTTCCTTTTGCAGAGTTGAGTTTACAAGCCGACCGTTCACCTAATGCAGGTTCTACTTCTCGCGTTCCTCGTGGCAGACCTTCTTCTTCTCTCGACTTGTCTCTTTCTCTTGCCTTACCTCATTCGGGTTCTCCGGTCAGGTCTTCCCCTCAAGCCGAATCTTCTCTTCGTGCCAGATCCAGATCTCCTCCTGCCAGTAGTTCTTCTAAACGCCTACAAGGATTAACAAACAAAGAACTAAGATCGGTTCGGCTTATTCCCAACGCGAATCCGAATCGCCTGTTCGAAATTCAGACGTACATTTTTCCTCGTGATGCACCAATTCAAGTGAAAGATGGAGATCAGATCCTTGGACCCGTGCCGACCGGAAGACAAACTGTATTAGCAACTCTCAATGGTGAAGTCTTCGCAATTTTGGTGGAAAATAACAGACAGCTTCGTGGACTATATAAAATGAATTGTGGCATGCGAAAACGGGCAAAAATAAACATGGGAAGCGGCAAGGTTGAAGAGATGTCCATAGAAGAAATCAAGGAATCTCCTTTAGGCGGAAATCGACCAATCATTAAAAATTTCCAAACAATAAATGTAGAACCCTTTCGTCCACAAAATTAACTAAATTTTTTTAGAAATATAAAACTAAAATAATAAAGTGGATGGAAAACTTCATTATCTAAATTCCATGGATTTTGCCCGATTTTTCAACGACCAATTTCTTCTTTTCCAGCACTTTAATTTTGTAACATTTTCAACTTTGAATATTTGAGAATCGGAATAAATAAATAATAATAACGAAAATTAATTTTTAATAAATTAGTTGTACTTAAAACCTAATAGTTGAACTCAAAATAAAAAGAAGAAGCTTAAAAAAATAATTTTTTCTGGAAAAAGATCTACACTCGTCGCTCCACTGTGAATAGAACCACAGAACTTCCGATTGTCGGTCGGGTGCGTTCCCATTCAGCTATTGAGAGGTCGAGAGTACATTTTTAATATAATATTTAATTTTAAAATAAAAAACAGAAATTTATTTTCCATCAAGTCTGTAATGACGTTAAAGATTTTCTGTTATTTAAAGAGTTAATTTGATCAATAGGTTTATTTCTATTCTCACGGAATTAAAAAGATGTACATTGAATGATGTTAACTATCTTTAATGATAATACCGATTCCTATACAATTAAAAAAATTAATGATATTCTAAAAAAAGTTTAAATTTTCCAAAAAAGATAAATTTTCAACAAATAAAATTTGTTCAGTCAAGAAATAATAGAACGTGAATTAAAAAATTCGAATCGCAATTTAAAAAATAAAATGTCTATCTAAACCCAATCATTTTTTTAACAAAGTAGTCATATTTTGGACGTCAACAATATAAGTACTGAACCCCTACCGACTGTAGGTTTATGTGAAGAAAAAGCAAATAATGTACACAGTTGGAAGAAACATTTAAAACAACAAATTTAGCCTTATTTTATAAATCATTTAGGAAAGATGGAAGGGTAGCAGATAAGGTAAAGAAAATCGACAACAAAGAAAAAAAAGTAGAAAAAAGTACGACAATGAATAGGAAGAAATCCAAATCCAGATCTGACAAGAACTGTGCCATAAGGGACATTAACTCGGCACCTATTAATGATAGGACGTTTTTTTGCAATCAAATTTTTCAGAATTTCTTTTAGTTTAACTTTGTGTTAAACATTTTGACGCATTGACATTAAAAAATGTGAATGATTTTGTTGAATATGCAAAGAAATTTAACTAATTATTTAAGTTCCGACAGAACAATACTAAATACTAAATACTAAAGGAACCTGAACCGGATTTCAAACAATAAATTAAATTTAAAAAAGAAAGATACATTTCAAACCAAAAAATACATAGTCAAATTTTTATTTACAAGATTATTTTTAAACCAGAACAGATTTAGTTTAATTTAATTATTTGAATAATCAATTGATTTGAAGTTACAGGTTTCACCAAGAAAAATAGAATTTCATCTCGGAGGTGAATTTTTCAAACCAAACAGTTGAATTGTAAAGTTAAAAGGATGATTTTTTGTAGAAAAAGATTAATTTCCTATAAAAAGACGAATTTTCAACCAGAACAGACGAATTAAAAAAAAAAGATAAATTAATGATGAATTTTAAAAAAAAAGATTAATTTTCTACTAATTAGACATGCTTAAAACGTTACCATATACTGTTAGAACAAAATCCTCTCCAACCGTTACCAGTCGTAGGTTTTGTAAGAACCCCCCTCCCCCCATTCCTTTTATGTATATATTGGTTTCTTTCAAATCTGATAATATATCTTAAAATATTTTTTAATTTAGTTTGAACCTTGTTTAATCACCTAAAATATTTAAGTACAGTAGAGTAGAAATATTTTATATCAAACAGTTTACAAAAATTTCTAATGTGGCCCTGCACAGCTGTAGCTTATATTTTCGAATTTTGTTTATACTTCCAGATAGGTAAGGCGCAAGGCTTTGGGCGTCAGACAATTGGACTCCAAAAAACTTATAGGGCTTGAACGTGCAGCGAATAAAAATGGTCATAGGGTGCAATTATATATGGTTTAGTGATTGTGCAATAGTAAAAACCGAGACGATTATAACTTTTATTAAACTAACCACCCTATCCTCTACTATTGGATTAGTTCTGTGGAATGTAGCGAACCTCTTCTCTTGTGTGAAATCAAGGAGCCGGTCCGGGAATTAATTCCCCGAAATTTCGCTCCGTGTATGTTTTCAAAGCTTTTTTGCAAATTATTATCTCTGCCTTTTCTCGTAGGGTAAAGTTCGCATTACGAATGTTCACCTAGTGGGGAAACTATTCCTGGTGTTACTTGTAACACAACTTCTTATTCTCCTGAAAAGTCTGCTCCTGCTATACCTAATTTTGTGGGTTCTTCGGTCAAGCCTCCTCCAACTGCTGAAACTTCTGTTTGTGCTATTCGAAATTCGAAGATACATATTTATCTAATTATGCTATTAAATATACATTACTTATAACCATTACGCTTTTTTACTTACTTTTTTCTCTTTAATTTCCCATGTTTTCATATGCATTCTTATATTCACTCTTATTCGTACCCTTAGAATCCTCCCACTCCTTCATTAATTTATCTCCTAACCATCATCCCCTAGAATTTTAACCACATTCTCTTTCCAGCTTCCTTGATCTTCCCTTTCTATCCTACATCCTTCCATTACGTGTTATATGCCTTTTCCCGATACAACTCTCTCTCTTACCTCGTTTTCAATATAAATCTTGCTATGCTGAACCACCTTCTCTCTCCCTAACCCCTTCCTAGATATTTTGGTAAACCTCCCTTTTTTATCATCTTATAAAATTTATTGTATTTTGATCCCTCAATCATCCTCCATCTTTCTATTAATTCTCTATCCCTGTCCTTTTTTCCAATTCTTCATAGTTCACTCCAGTTTCGTCTTCTATTTCTCTAGAATTTAGGAACTCCCTCCTTTATTCTTCTTATCTCGTTAATTCTTTCGCCCTCTGTCTCTCCTCTCTTCTATCTCTATCAAACAGTTTCTCGCCATCTGTTCTCTCTTTCCCTCCCTCAGCTTCATCTCAAATTTCCATGCCCTGTTTTCCGCTATAAAACTTAACTTATCCCTTAGCGCTTCTTCTTTTACCATATATGATTGCGTCTTTTAATCTACCTCTAACGTCCATCTTAGATGCCTTTCTTGTAAACTGTTAATATTTTTACTTTTTTATCCCGATATCTCTGCCCCATAACTTAATACCGGTCGTACTAGCGTATCAAATAAACACATTCACCTTGTCCAATTATTGTTAAACCTTCTTTTTCATATTCCCCGTATCTGTTTTATTACCCCTGCTGCTTTTTTATCGTTTCCTTTAGATCAGCTCTATGGTCTCCATTTGTTTGCAGGATATATTCTAAACATTTAAACTCTTTTACTTCTTCTAACTTTATTTTCTTCCATCTTCCCGTCCATTCTTTCTTCTCCTCTTTTTCTAAACCTCTTCTAAACCTTTTCTGAACCTTTCTTCCATCTAAGTATTTCTTGAATCATGTATTTAGGCCTGCAAACCCTTCTTTTCTGTCTGATACGGTGGCTTTATCTTTTTTCATTAACTTCTTTCATCAACCTCTCCAAAAGACAGTTACATATAGTTTACACAGTGTTGGCACCAGCGTCACATTCCTATAATTTTTAACCTTCTCTCCTTTGCCTTTCTTTACTATTCGTAACACTACTCCTTCTTTCCATAACTCTGGCTACGCTGTCCTCTCCGTAACCGATTATACATTATCCGTGCCCATTCCTCTAGTTCTGTCCCTCCATATTTCCATACTTCATTTGGCTTTACATCCTTTACTATTCCTAACACCTTGATTACTTCTTTCCTTGTTACGTCCTCTGCGGCATCACTTTTTCTACCATATTTTTCTCCCTTACTAACTTTTTTTCTTCTTCTTCCAGCAAATCCGATGATATTTTTCCTATTTTAATTCTTCTTCTTTTTGCACCATACACTACCTTTCATACCTCTTATTTATTTACTTTATTTTTATTTGTGCACTCCAATTCTCTTGTTATTTTTCCTATAATTTTTACATCTTCGGGTTCACATTTCCGTCTCCTATTTTTATATTTCTTACCTTTTCTCTAAACTGTTCTTTTCCTTGCTTGAACAATCGCCTTTTTCTCCATCTAATTTAACAATTAAGGAAAGTGATTCAAAAAAAAATAATCAACTACCTCTAGTTTCTTGACCTTCACTCTCACCTCATCGTCCACTATCGAATAATCAATAACCGTTCCCCGTTCTCCTTTCTCCTCCTGACCGTGTA
This sequence comes from Druon quercuslanigerum, assembly GCA_010014905.2. Lineage (NCBI taxonomy): Eukaryota > Metazoa > Arthropoda > Insecta > Hymenoptera > Cynipidae > Druon > Druon quercuslanigerum. Next base: position 5,394 of record JAAAKG020104755.1, on the reverse strand, counting down.
TATTCTCCTTCCTCATCTCCGTCTATATTTTCATTCAAGATAAACCATCCCAACTCCTCCAAGCATTTTAAAAACTTTTGTCTTTCCTCATTCAGTACCTAATCTTTTGATTTTCTTCCTCCCTCTTCTCCCCATTCCCGTCCTCCTCTATTTTCTATTCTCGCTTTGAAATTTTCTTCTTTTATAAGCCTAATCTCTTCTTTATTTCATTCCATCATTTATTTCAACTTCTACGCATTATCCTGCATATCTTCGTTAACATTAGCACCTTCATCATTATTATTTCATCGCATTGTTCCCTACATTCGTTTCTGGTCTCTTTTCGCTTCTTACAATTTCTTATTTGCCTATATCCCGTTCCTTTCTCTCCCCGTTCGTCATCCCAGTCTCACCATACTCTGTCCATATTCCTTTTTACCCATGGTAAATCATTCTCTATAAATGTTTAGATCGCCGCCGGAAAAACAGAGTTTTGTAAAGAAGGGCTAGAATATTAATGGATCTGAAGGAAACGAAGATGAATATGAAGGTCAGATAAAAGAGGAAAGACTAAAAGAAAATCGCGAAAACATGATACCAGTAATGGTGATTTATAAACAAAAGCAGGGAAAATGGGAGAGAAATTAAGTAAAGAAATTAGGCGGGAAATGGCTAAACGTAGAAAAGGAGTAAAGAATTAGGAAGAACTCAGGGAACATCTAGAAAAGTAAATAAAGTCAAGATAATAATAAGAAGATAGAGGAGATGCAAGGTAGGATATGTCGGATAGATAGCTCGAACCGGCATCTTCGTGGGGGCAAGAGTGAGAATAGAGAAATGGAAGGACTGAGAAAAATAGAACAAAAGAATAGAAAAGAGAGAGACGGAAGAAAGACAAAGAAATAGAGTGATAAAGGGCATAAGATTAGAGGGAAAGAAGCTGCAGGAAGGAGTGGAAGAAATACTAAAAAGGATTGATGCTGAGGTAGAGATAGAGCAAGTGAGAAATGCATGAATGGAAGAATTACTTAACTTTTTTTTGTTAGTTTAGTTTGTAGGTGGGCGGAAAACTCCGTTTTGGCCTCAATTCAGCTGAAACTGTAAAGCCCAAACATTAACTATTCGCTATCAGTAGTCGACTCCAAACCTTTTGATAAAGCCCAGTATGTTACTCCATTTCGTGGATGTGATAGTTCAGGTGCTTGTATTCTGTAAGCATCTAAATCACTATATTCATGTCTTTCTTAGGTAATCCTAGGATTTCCTTGGACCTATCTATCCTGTTCGCATAGTCCAGGAGGGCTTTCACCTGTCGAAAAACCTGGGTTTGTTCCCAGTATTTCCGATACTTCGTTCAGATTTAACTTTTGATAGCCATTCCGATGCAGTAAGATGCTGGTCCCAGTACCATTTCCGGTCCTTGGTATCCGCTTTTTCACTGCCATTGGTGCTTGTCTGACCAGGATCCCATACGAGAGCCACGTTGTTCTTTGTAGCCAGTTATGTTTATTGCCTTTTTGCATCCCTGAATCATACCTTGTATCACGTCTAATTTCTTAATCGCACTCATTTTCGTAGGGCTGCCCGCGGAGAGCGTAAACTTCGCTTGAATGAGAGCGAGATAGCACCCGAGTTGGATCTCTATCCTCGAAATTCTTGCCACGCTACACATTTCTACTCCTGACCCTTCCAATCCTATGGAGCCAACTATTTCTTCTTGGAAGTTATCGCAATGTGTAGGAATTTTTTAAATAGCATACATTCAATTGCAGCTTTGGGCAAAGTCCCTATTACTTCCGCTACGCTACAGTTTGTAATCATCGTAGTATATCTCGCACTGATTTGAGCTTTAACCGTGAGAAAAACGATATAGGCACTTATGACACCAGAACTCACGTCAAATGAAAGGTTCTTTTGCACATTTAGAATGTCACAACAAACTTCCTGCATTGGGCCTCCAGATAATTCACTAAGTTCAGTTTGGCATCTAGGAATACTGAAGATATTAAACTGAGTCTGTTATCTTTATACTCTTAGTACGGATTGCAGATGCGTCAATTTTTGAAACTTTTTAATTTCTCGTTAAAATGGCCAGAATTGTCTTTCTCGGATTTGTAAGACCCACCAACGTTTACAGATGAGCCTCCTTGATTAGAATTATCAATTGATCCGCGTATCCCTAGACACAGTACCCTTCTGTTTTAGGATTAAAAAGGAGACTTTTCACTATAATACACCCCAGGAGGACAGGACACACCCTGCGAGCATCCTCGTGGCGCGAATACTTCATGCCATCTGACTTCGACCTCATTCATTGTAGCATGCTTTGTATCCTTTATATCGAAGAAGGGTGCCACAGTATACGCTATCTGTTCCATATGGTGATTCACTTTTGCCACTGCAACATGAAGCATAGTTTCTACACAGCAGCCTGCCAATAAGGTGTTTTGCCCTCTGTGAAGCGGGCAGGCCAAAGGCACCTCATCCCTTATGTATCTCTTTACCAGTTTTTCTAGAATCTTCACAATGCAGGACCTTAAACTGATTGGACGATAATTTTTAGCAGCAGTTTAGCCCTTATTTCTAGTTTTAAGAATGAAGGCTATTTTGCTATCTCCCTATGTCGATGACATTTTCCTAAAGGCAATGCTTGCCCTAAATAGTTTTGTGGTAAGGGCGATGAAATCCATGCATTTTTGTAAGAGCGCTGAGAGTATGCCATCAGTCCCAGGTGATTTAAAGGGGTACAATGTTTCAGTGGCCCATTATGCCTTCTTCATATAATGATCTGCATGGGGAAATTCCAGTAGGGCTTTCTTTTTCGTCTGGAGTCAGCACTCCTCCTCTTAGTCTGTTTGAGTTCGCTGAAAACCTAAGAAGTGAACTTCCATCAGGTGTTTTAGCATTTCTTCTTTATCTCAGACAAGCTCGCCATTACCAAGCGTTATTAGATTTCTCGCAGAAGCCCCCTTAACCATCCTGTTTGTGGATTCTTATGCTCTTATTGTGTTCACACAAAGTCGTGTTATAGATATCTAAGTCTGAAGGCAATTTAGTTCTGTTTGCCTTGTTGTACAATATAATTTTACGGAGTTCCTCCATTTGCGATTTGCCACCTTCTACTCCTTTCCTAGACTTGATTCTATTTTGAGGGTAACTGTTCTTATATGATAAAACCAGAGTCTTTCGCAGAAATTCCTTGGTGTGCTCTTACTCATTTACATTATCGTAGCTTGTATGGAATTGCACAAGCCTGCCTTCGAGTTCTTCTTTATATAAGACATAAAGTGTATTTCTGGTCTTTCTGATTTTTAAAACCGCCGATTTTTTTAGGCTAACTAGAAAAATATGTATTTGAGATCCAAAAAAGACTCCTTGTCGGATACATTTTAGACCACTAGATTGCCTCTGAATACTTTTAAATATGGAAACAGATCGAGAACCTTACTTCTGTATTAAATTTGCAATATGGGGTTAGCGCCAAGATAACGGATCTCCAGCTCATTAACTGCTAGGCTTATGGGGTTTTTTTAGTGTCACCTGGGAAATAAGCCAAGGGGATATACAACTCTGGCAGTTCTCTGCTTCTGTCCCGGAGTCTCACCATAATAGCGGTGAGGTCCCTGGAGCAGAGCTTGGGACCCAAAATCACATCCATAATCACATCCATTTTGGGTTAGGGCAGTCTATCGAGTTTTTAAATAAAAAAGATTTAGCTTCAACCAAAAAAGGTTGCATACTCTAAAAAGTAGTTGGATTTAAAAAAAAAAGAATCATTTTTAATCCAGCAGTTGCAGACTTGATTTTTATTTAAGAAACAATGATTTGTTGTCACACCCTGAGCAAAAGACGTGGGTAGTTTGGAAAAAGTAAGAAAAAGGGAGACGAGGGTTGGTGATTGCGTTTGTTTGGTAAGATCTGACCAATTATTTAAAGTTACTGTAGAGTGAGTTGAGATGCCGATTTGTCAAGCTTACACTAGAGAGCAGCACTTTGTGTAGTGATATATCTTGTACGCAGATTCAAGGCATTATCTGTATTTTCTTTGGTTTCTTGTTATTTGGAAAGCGATTTTCTCTGTTATTTTTACACCCAAATGCCCCATGCATACCTGACATTTCGAAAATAGTGGTTTAAGCTGTCATCTCAACGCTCTGGTTTGTAGGACTGATATAATTCGTATAGGAGACGTCCCCGCTGTTAGAACCGTCGTTTTGTGTAAGTCCACGCGTACTAGCGACTCTATCGGCCACAAGTATCAGTTGCCGTCCCGATAAGATGCAAACAATTGGTATAGGTATGACTGGAATTTATATAGTCCTTTTTAGTTGATCTATTTCTAATTGCTTCAAAAAAACTCCAATATATATTTCGGTAGTACATTTCCATTCTACGAAATTAATTTTTAACCAAAAAAGACATATTTAAAATAACGAAAGATAATTTTTAAATTATGTGATAGACTTTTAACGAAAAAATTAAATTTTAAACAAGGCATTATACGTTTCGAAAAATAAGTTAAATATTCAACCAAGAAAGACTAATTTTCGAAAAAGAAGAATAATTACAAGAAAATTAATCTTATTCATAAAATAATTTGAAAAAAAAAATATTATCAACCAAGTAGTCCTAAGATATTATCAAATAGTTAAACTTTGAATTAAAACTGACGAATTGACAAATTAAAAAATGTGAATGATTTTGTTGAATATGCAAAACAAAAATTAACTAAACATTTAAGTTTTGTAATAAGCAGGATTTTTTGAAACTAAATATTTGAGTTTCCAAAAATATTAATTTTGAACAAAATAGTTCAATTTTCAACAAACGAGATGAATGTTAAAAACCCGCGGCGAATGAAAATGTTCATAGGGTGCGATTATAAATGGTTTAGTGATTGTGTAATAGTAAATGATAGTGTACTACAGGGATTGCGTCACCTCAGGCTTCAAACTTTATAGAACTTTGTGATAAATTCCGTAAAATAGTGCAACGCATTGTAAAACCGAGAAGATTTTAACTTTTATTAAACCAATCATCGTATCCTCTACTATTCGGCCGGAAATTAATCCCCCGAAATTTCGCTTAACATATGTTTTTAAAGCTCTTTTCTTATTTGAATTCTCTGTCTTTCGAATGTTGACCTAATGGGAAACCTATTCCTGGTGTTCCTCTAGGCAGAACTTCTCTTGCTTCTTCTATCGCATCTTCTCTTTGTATCAGGACCAGGTCTCCCCTTGCCAGTCATTTTTCTCTCATACTCAAAGGATTAACAACTAAGTTCGTGTTATTCTGTATACGATTCTGAACCGGCTATTTGACGCTCGGACTTCATCTCAGAGGTTCGGGGTTCGATCCCTGAGCCGGTACCTCTGGAAATTTTTCTATGTACCTTTACCGAGGTTCTGGTGGTTC
>JAAAKG020104744.1:2481-15724 GCA_010014905.2 Druon quercuslanigerum | reverse complement strand
ATATAAAGCCGAAAACACAAATCTTAAAAAAATAAAGATTTTTCACTGAAAAAAGAAATAAAATTTTAATCTAAATTGTTAAACCTTCAAGCCAAATGACAAATTTTCTCTACAAAAATTGAATTTTTAAACCAAATTATGACTTTTCATCCAAAAATTACATTTCCACGAAACTGGTGCTTTTTTACCCAACAAACATGAAATTAAACCAGAGAAAATTATTTTTTTACTAAAAAAGAAGAATTTTAAAGTAAAAAAGATGAATTTGAAAAAATAGAAAAGTTAAAAATTTAATTTTAAACAAAAAAAGGCTTTTAGGCCTGAACAATTAAATTTTCAACCAAAGATAAAAGCCTTCAATAAAAAAAAATTTCAACAATGTATTTTAACTTTGATTAAAGTAGTTCAATTAACAATTTGAAAAAACTATTTTTTAACAAAAAAATTACTTCTAAACAAAGTGATTTAACCTATTCTTTCAAACAAAACAATTAAATATTCTAGTAAAGAAGTATAATTTTCATACAAAAAGTTGCATTTTCATAAAAAAAAAATATTTTTAAATAAAATGGTGAATTTTTAAATCAAAAAGATAAATTAAAAAAAAATAGTTGAATTTTCCTCTTAAAAAAATGTCAGTTGACTTTTCACTATCCAAAAAGACGAATTTTTAACCCAGAAGGATGACTTTTAAACAAAATTATTAAATTCTTTTAAAAAAATAATTGCATGTTTATCCAAAAATATTAAACTTCTCTTAAAATAAATCAATTTTTATAAAAAAGACATTTTCAAAAAAGAGTTTAATTCTAATCCAAAAAAAATTTAATTCATTTTTTAAAGATCAAAATATGAATTTTTAAACAAAAAATGTGTTTCTACGAAAAAAATTGTTAATTTAAAATCCAAAAAGACGAATTTTTGATTCCAATAAGGATGAATTTTTAACAAAATAATTAAAATTTTCTACCAAATAGTTTTTATTTTTGTCCAATAAAGATGAAAGATAAGATTTCTGTTAAAACAAATGAATTTTTGATTTAAAAAAATCATCATAAGAAGATTTAATTTCTCTTTTCAACTTCAAAAAAGCAAATTTAAACAAAAATTAAATATTCTACGAAATAGTTCAATTTTCAAACAAAACAAATTAGCACAATTGTTGAATTTTCATTTTTATTTTCCTTATTATTTTCATTTTTGTCCAAGAAAGATGTAATTTCTGCTAAAGCAGGTAAATTTCAAAATCAAGAAGACTAACGTTAAAGAAAGAGGTTGGATTTTTAACCGAACAGTTGAATTTTATATCAAGAAAGATGAAATTTATTCTAAAACAAACAAGTTAAAAAAAAACTTTAAAAATACAGTTTAATTTTTATCCAGAACAGATTCCAGTTCACTCTCCAACACGAAAATAAGAATTGTAAGCAATAAGTTAATTTTCTGCTAAATAGTTGAATTGTTAACCAAAAAGTTTGACCTTTCAATAAGATTGTTAAAATTTACACCAAATAGTTACATGTTTGTCAAAGAAAAACAAAAATTCTACTAAAATAGATGATTTTTAAAATAAAAAAGACAAATTTCAAAAAAGGAGTTGAATTTTCATCCCAAAAGTTTTCAATTGACTATTGAACACAAAAAAAAGGAGTTTTAAACACAAAGTATATTTTTTATTTGAAATAGTTTAATTTAAAAAAAAACAGTATCAGTTTTACAAGAAAGATGCAATATTTTTTCTGTAAAAGATGAACTTTTAAATAAAAAAAAATCTTCAGCAAAAATAGTTTTCATGCAAAAAATATATCAGTTTGCTTATCAGCAACAAAGTATGAATTTTAAACAAAAGTTTTAACCCAAAAAGACGAATTTCTAACAAAACAGTCAAATTTGCAACCAAAAAGGTTGTATTATTAGGGAAATTGTTAAATTTTCAACCAAATAATAAAATTTATACCTAAAAAATAGATTTTAGGTGAAAGTGTTTGGTAATTTTCAAAAATTGCCTGCCTATTTCATTACAGTTTCTTTATATCCTGTTTTTTAAACAGCCCGCGTAATTTCCGTGTTATTTTTTAATTCTATTTTTATATAACGGGAGATTGCTTCCGATTTCCGATTAAATGAGTGTGCGAGTGTCGAGTGAGTGTGTTCGGTCCACTTGGCGACTGTGTAATTTTATTTTATTTTGCCAGTAGTTTGCCTTGAAGCTTGAGTTATGACGGTCATGACTCGAGATTAGGTTTAACCAAAACTTGAAAGAATCAGTGTCTGCTTTCCCTTGATGGTAAAAAAAAACGTTGTTAATATCGTTCTTGATAGTTATATTTTTTAATTTTCAAGATTGAGAGAAATTGTTCGTCAAAGTTTATAATTTGATATAAAAGGGCAGGACGAATTCTCAGGAAGATTGAAAATGAGATGGATATTTCAAATTTGTGTCTCGGCTGCGATTTTTTGGCAAATCTGGAGTCAAGATATTGTATTTCCGACTGATGAAGAAACGTCGCACGTAAGCGGAAATATTGGAAATCCTGGCGTCGAAAGAGTAAGATTTTATCATTTTAGTTGTGCAATCTTATGACATTATGATTTTCTATAATAAATTTTTCATATTTATTTAGGAAAATTCTGTTCTTATGCAAATATAATGTACTCGTGGAAAAATGTGATTTTTTCTTAATAATCGTAAAAATGATAACGAAATTCTGCGTCTAATGAGCTAAAGTTGAAGGCAAAATATCAGTTTGATAAACAAGTACCGCAAAAAAAAATTTCGATGTTTTCGAAGAATTGGAATAACTTGGGAAATGATTAACATTTTCTGACATTCTTAGGCTCATTTTAAAGATAAGCCTCTATGGTATTTTTCTAAGTTATTAGGATATTAAAAAAAAATTTCCCGAGCCTGTCGATTTCTAGCATAATTTAACATTTTCATAATTTTCTTATTAATATATAAATTTGATAATATATATTTCCTTATAATTTTTTTGATAATCAAAACATAATTTTTTATATTGCTTAATAGCTACAAGCTAATATTTTTATTCGTTAAAAAAATGCATGTTATTTTTTAATCATTCAAAACATATCAAAGTCAATATTTGAATATTTTAAATAATATTTAATATTTTTAAAAGTGTTCAAAAATAGAAGTCAATGTTTGGAATGTTTAAGAGGTAAAAGTTAATTTTGTTATTGATAAAGAACTACACGATCTTTTTTTTAAATTATTTTAAACAGTAAAACTCAACATTTTTTTCATTGCTAGAAAATCTAAGTTAATTTTATTTTTTCTTTAAAAAATGCAAGTTGATATCTGCTTAATAGTTACAAAAATAAAAGATCGACATTTTTTAATTTTTTAGAAGAGCATGGTAGTATTTTTATTCCACAGATGCTACAAGTTAATAAATTTTTCGATAATTAAAAAAAATACATTTCAATAATTACCGAAATATAAATTCCCAAAAAGATCAAATTGCCTATTTATAAAAATCATAAAAAAGAAAATATTCTAAATTGAAAAATCGCAACATGATAAAATTGCCGAAATATATAAATCACGAATTGTACAATTCCCGAATAGTTTATATTATTAACAAATTTAAAAATTCACGAGAGTTTAAAATATTACCGAAATTTTAAATTTCCGACGGAAAATAACCGAATTATAAAATGTTCTACACTGTAAAATACTAAAAACTAGAAAATTTCCTATTTGAAACTCTAAAAAAATTATTTTTCAATAAATATCATTTATTTATTAAGAATACAATAATTAAATATTCAAAGAATAATTTAAAAGAATAAAGCATTTTTAAAAATGGCTTCCATCAAAATATTTCATTGATGCATTTTCAATAAATATATAATATTTATTTAAAAACAATTTCTTAATTGTTTAAATTCCAGAAGTTTATAAAGACGAAAATTTTATTGCTAGGAAATCTTTTAAATTCGAGATTTTTATATTTCTGCGGTTTTATAATTTTGCCAATTTTCTATTTCTAATATTTACTTTTTCAAGAATTTTACAGCATAGTGAATTTTATTTTTCGGAATTTTTTTGTCGTCCCAAATATTATGTATTTAATAAAAATACACTAAGGCATCGTTTTCAAAAATTTACTTTTTTAGTAGAAAGTTCAACTTTTTGGTTGAGAATTCTTTAATTTAATTAAGAAATTTGTAGTTTTTTGGTAAAAAGTGAATCTTTTCGTTTAAAAATTGCTGTTTTTAGTTAAAAATTTAAGTTTTTGGTCGAGAACTTTTGAATTTTATCAAATATCGTTTTTGTTTAGTTGGAAACTCAACTTTTTGGTTCAGAATTCTTTAATTTTGTTAAAAATTCGTCTTTTTGGTAGTAAATTAATCTTTTCGTTTAAAGATTCACCTTTTTTAAGTTAAAAATTCAACTTTTTGTTAAAGAATTCTTGTAAAAATCCGTGTTTTCACTATAAAATTAATATCTTTATTTAAAAATTCATCTGTTTGATTAAAAATTGAAAAACTCGGTTTTAAAGTTAAACTAATTTCTTTAAAATTAAAAAAGCTTTCTTTCCTTCAAGTATTTAATTTTTTGGTTGGGACATCTTAAATTTTATTTAAAATTTGTCTTTTTTGGCAGTAAATTAATCTTTTTGTTTAAAAATTCGACTTTTTAGTTGAAAATTCAACTTTTTAGTTCAGATTCTTGAATTTAAATGGAAATTCGCCTTTTTGGTAGGAAATTAATCTTTTCGTTTAAGTTTTTCTTTTTAGTTGAGAATTAAACTTTTCGGTTCAGAATTCTTGAATGTTAACAGTTCGTTTTTTTGTATTAAACTTTTTATTCAAGAATAATTTTTTTTTTAATTTGAAAACTCAACTTTTTGGTTTCAAATTTTTGAATTTGGTTAAAAATTGAATATCTAGGTTTTAAAGTTGAACTAATTTCCTTAAGATTAAGAAAAAAATTATTTCTCTGAAAATATATATTTTTTGGTTAAAAATTTAACAAGTAGGATTGATATTTAAACTTTCTTGAACTTTATTCAAACTTCATCTTTTTTGGTTGTAAATAAATCCTGTAAATAAATGAACCATTTGCTTAAAAGCTGAAATAATTTCTTAAAAATGCATTTTTGTAGTTGACAGTTCAACTGTTTTGTTAAAAATTCATATATTTTGATAAAAATTTGACTTTTTTGATAGACAATTTTTTTTTTTAAAAATCCAACTATTTGGTTTAAAAACGAGTTGTTTCAGTTCAGGATTCAAATATTTGATTGAAAATTGCTCTTTTTGGATTAAAAATTCAACTCCTTGATTAGACTACTCTCTTAAAAAAATTATTTTATTTTATTATTTTTGGAAATTTTTAAGTGTATTTGAAAATTTATCTCTTTGGGTAAATATTTATGAATTTTTACTTTATTGACTAAAAATCTTTTTTTATTTAAAGTTTAAAACTCGATTTTTTTGGCTTAGAAATCCGTCTCTTTTGGTATAAATTTCATGTTTATTAATCCAAAATGTGAATTCTTGGTTGAAAATAAATCTGTTTTGGTTGAAAATTCAACTTTTAAGAAAGCGTGGTTCAAAATTACAGAAAAAAACTTTACGTTTTGAATGCAAGTCCTCTAAGGAGAATTTTGTTGTTGTTGAAGAGTTAGGTAAAAGGATTATATTTATTTATATATTTATTTATATTTTAAAGATTCTAATAGATTGTCTATAAAACTCAGGGATTTTTTTTACTAATAAAATTTGGTTAAAAACTCGTTTTTTTCTCGGTAGAAAATTAATATTTTTGTTAAAAAATTCAACTTTTTGTTTAAAAATTGAATATCTAGGTTTTAAAGTTGAACTCATTTCTTAAAAATTAGGAAAAAAATTATTTCTCTGAAAATATATATTTTTTGGTTAAAAATTTAACAAGTAGGATTGGAACTTGAACTTTCTTGAACTTCATTGAAACTTCATCTTTTTTGGTTGTAAATAAATCCTCTTGTTTAAAAATTCGTGTTTTTTAGTAGAAAATTCAAATTTTTGGTTGAGAATGCTGGAATTTTGTTAAAAATTTATTTTTTGCAGTAGAGAATTATTTGATTTGTTTAAAAATACATATTTTTGGTTAAAAATTTAACAAAGAAGTTTGAAAGTTAAATTACTTTTTTAAAAATTCACTTTTTGGTTAACGATTCAACATTTTAGAGAAAAATTCATCTATTTGGTTGGAAATTAAACTTTTTTGTTGAAAGTTCCTTCATTTGTTGTTGAAAAATTACTGTGGCAATTGAAAATTTACCTAATCTATTTTTGGTAGAAATAGTTTCTTTTTAAGTAAAAAATTCCACTTTTTGTTAAAATTGATCTATTTTGTTGAAAATTATTTTTGGTTAAAAATAAGTCTAGTTTACTTAGAAATTTAACTCTTGGGTTAAGAGTTATTTTGTTTTGTTGGGAATTCGTTTTTTTGGTAAAAAATTAACTTTTTTATCAAAATTTAATTTTTTTGATAATCCAACTGTTTTGTATAGAAAATTCATTATTTTGTTCTCAAAGTTCAATAATTTAGTTTAAAAAATCAACTATTTCGTAGAGTATTCGTTTTTTTTATAATTGGAAATTATCTTTCTAAACTAAAAATTTAACTAATCCACTTTTTGTTAAAAATTCACCTTTCTTCGTAGTTTTATGGATGACCCATAATGAAATATTCTAATCCAACAAAAATTTGGTTTAATATTTAATTTAAAAAATAATTGTTTGAATATTTCATTATCATGTTTCTAATAAATAAATAATACTTATTATAAATACTTGTTTAAATTAGTTAAAATGGCGAATTTTCTAGTTTTGGGAATTTTAGTGTTGGATATTTTATTATTCGGAAATTTTCAAATTCGGTAATAATATTGGTTGCTTAGGAATTTTATTGTTTCTAATATTTTCTTTTTCTGGAATTGTTGAATTTTTGTTTTTAGTTAACGGAACGAATCCCCGTAGAAAGTCCCGGACAGTGTCCAGAAAATATGCTGCTATATCCTGGAAGTGGAAACACCAGCAGCTGGATATGTGACTGCAAGGCAAAATTTGTCTACTTTCCTGAAAATAATACTTGCTACGAGGTCTATAAACGAGGACCTTGTCCATCAGGATATATTGTAATTCTCCCTCCTCGAGAAGTTATTCCAAAGTGTACCGAAAGTCCTTGCCTGGAAGAGAACCATGTATTTTTCAAGGGAAGTTGTGTCAAACTCAACACCATTGGAGGAAAATGTGGACCGAAAGAAATTCTTGCAGTCAACGAAACTACATTTCAAGTCGAGTGTTCTTCAACAGACATTGATCCCTTTCTCATTATCACTGCACCCCAGAAACCCTGTCCCGCAGGAAGTCGTCGAAATTCTCTTGGAGTTTGCAAAAATACACTTTAACATTTTTGCATTTGAATCGATCCATACGTGAATCAATATTTTTTTTTGTGCTAAAGGGCAAAGATTCATACAATATGATTTAAATTTAGAGCGGATTTTAAAGAATAAGATAATTGAAGTTGAGATTGTAAGCGGAAACGACGACTTAGGAATTTATTTATGATATTGTCCGTTATTAAGTCAGACATTTGAGAAAAAATATTTTTTTAAGATGAGAGGCTGTGCATAAATTGCGTAAAAGTTTTTTTTGGGACTTTAAAAAAAGCGGCTAAATTCGGGAAGTGGTTTTATGCAGATTTCTTCTCCCCTGGCAAAACTTTCAGGCAAATGCGAGTGCGTCTTATAAAGTCTGTTTTTAACATCAGCGCTAGAAGACTAAAGTTGACTAGCCTAACGAGACTATAATAATAATTATTTTAATATAAAAAAAAAAAACTTATTAAGATTTTTTAAAGTTGGAAATTAAACATAAGTATAAATTCTGTTAAGTAAATATAACTTCTTCGGGGCTTAAAAATGTCGTTTTATTAAAAGTTCGTCTTTTTGTCTTGAAAATTCCGCAATGTGATTGAATTTTTTATTCTATTTTGACTAAGAAATTTTCTTGGTTTAAATCTCAACTAATTTGTTGCTTTTTTCTAAGTAAATTAATTTTTTGTAGAAATTGCATATTTAAAAAATTAAAAATGGTTAAAAATTAATCTTTTTCGAATAAAAATTGACTTTTTTCTTAAAAATGTACATTTTCTGCATTAACAGTTAAACTGTTTTATAGAACTTTGGTATTTTTGTCTCGAAAATTAAAGAATTGGTTAAAAAATCAAAAATTTGTTCGAAAGTTGTACTTGTTTGTTAACTTTTTTTTAGTTGAATAATAGATATTTCATTTCAAAAAATGATTTCTTTGGTTGAAAATTGATTTTGTCAACTGACAATTTACTTATTCCATTTTTGGTTGAAAACGTATATTTTATAGTTAAAAGTTTAACTATTAGATTGAAAATTTATGTTATTTCTTTAAATTCGGCTTTTTTGGTAGAAAATAAATTAAATCTATTTCATTTGAAGATTCAAATATTTAGTTAAAAATTCTTTTTTTTATTGTTGTTAAATTAAACTGTTTCAGATTTAAAATAATTGTATTGTTGTTGAAATCTCAACTATTACTTTTTTCGTTAAAAAAAATTATTTTTCGGTTTAAAACTCAACTAGTTTGTTGCTTTTTTTGTTAATAAAATTAATCTCTTTTTGTAGAAATTTCATATTTTTAAAAATGTAACTGCCTAGTTAAAAATTAATCTTTTTCGAATAAAAATGGACTTTTTTCTTGAAAATATACATTTCTTGGGCTAAAAGTTTAACTTTTTTATAGAACGTTCGTATTTTTGTCTCGAAAATTAAAGTATTGGTGAAAAAATTAACAACTTGCTCAAAAGTTGTACTAATTTGTTTAAAAAAAATTTTTAGCTGAAGAATCGACATTTTATTTCAAAATATTATTTCTTAGGGTGAAAATTAATTTTGTCAACTAAAAATTTGACTGTTCCATTTTTGGGGCATATTGTTTAGTTAAACATTTATATATTTTGTTAAAAACGCGTATTTTTTCTTTAAGAAATTAATCCTCTTGTTTAAAAACCTAACTATTTGGATAAAAATTTATTTTATTTTTTGAAAATTCGGCTGCTTGGTAGAAAATAATTTTTTTAATTTAAAATGCAATTTTGTAGTTAAACAATAATCTATTGCAGTTGAAGATTCAAATATCTCAATAGAAATTCATATTTTTTGGTTAAATTATACTGTTTTAGACTTAAAATAAATTTTGTTGTTCAAATATCAATTATTACATTTTTCGTTGAAAATAATTATTTTTTTGTTAAAAATTCAAGTCTTTTGTTAAAAGTTGAACTGCTTGTTTAAAAATTCTTATTTTGGTTTAAGATTGAATTAAATTGTCCGACATGCGTCTCTTTCTTTTGAAAATTCATTTATTTTCGTAGAAATTTTTCATTTCTTGGCTCGAAAATGAAAGCAATGAGTGAAAATTGAACCATTTGCTTAAAAGCTGAAATAATTGTTTAAAAATGCATTTTTTAGTCGAAAATTCGTTGATATGTTTATCAATTAATTTTTTTAACTTCAAATTTAACTTTAACTATATTTAATTTTAATTTAACTTTTGGTTGAGGATTTTTTTTAGTTGAAAGTTCAACTGTTTTGTTAAAAATTCATGTATTTTGATAAAAATTTGACTTTTTTTATAGACAATTTTTTTTTTAAATCCAACTGTTTGGTTTAAAAACGAATTGTTTCAATTCAGGATTCAAATATTTTATTTCAAATTAATATTGTTGGATTAAACATTCAACTCCTTGATTAGACTACTCTCTTAAAAAATTTATTTTATTTTAATATTTTTGGGAAATTCTTAAGTGTATTTGAAAATTGATCTCTGTAGGTAAATATTTATGATTATATTTATGATTTTTTTTCTTTATTGACTAAAGAATCTATTTCTATTTAAAGTTTAAAATTTGATTTTTTTGGTTTAGAAATCCGTCTCTTTTTGATAAATTCTTGGTTGAAAAAAATCTGTTTTGGTTCACAATTCAACTATTATTTTGACATTTTTGTTGTTAATGAAATTTTTGCTTTAAAAGTTGCGGACCTTAAGAAAGCGTGGTTCAAAATTACAGAAAAAATTTTACGTTTTTTATGCAAGTCCTCTAAGGAGAATTTTGTTGTTGTTGAAGAATTAGGTAAAAGGATTATATTTATTTATATATTTATTTATATTTTAAAGATTCTTATAGATTTTCTGTAAAACTCAGGGATTTTTTTACTAATAAAATTTTGTTTTCCTTTGTCAAATTTTTATCATTCTTCAATCTTCAGCAAATGCATTTTAGAATTAAGGAAAATCGGAAATTTTATGGTTGATTAATAGATTCATATCTACAATTTTTTAATAGTTTCGAAAAGCACCCAAATTCGAAAAGACTCTGAATTAGAAGCGTTTACATTTTATTATCGCAAAATAAGAATTTGTGGTCCTTTGAAAAAATTTTGATTCAGAAAGTTTAACTTTAAAGCGATTCATATAAAAAAATTTAATTTAAAAAAATTAAAATTTTTAATTTGAAGAACGAAAATTTTCAAAATTGGAATTAAAAATTGTAATTATCGAAATTGATGAAGAAAAAGGTAAAAAATGTTAATTGTTCAATTTCAAAAATGCTAAAAGTGGCCAAGTGGAAGCCTACAAAGTTAAACGCTTTGAATTTAAAAGTTTCAAAGCATTGAAATAGGATTGCATGTAAATTTAAAAAATTTTAAAGTGCATTTTGAAACCATTCAAAAACTAAAACTGCCTAAATCTCGTTATCTCAAAACTGTTGAGATTTTAATAATTAATTACAATACTCGCTCTTTATTTTTTATTTTTTAGTGTATTTTTGCTTATGTATATCTTATAATTTATAGAATAATACAAAAAAAACATGTTTTATGCCTGTCTATTTTAAGGAAATTTGGAATGCCTCTCTTGCATTCTATATAACTGTAAATTTATTATTAAGTTTTTATTTTTATAATAAATTAAACATCCGGTACAGTTATATCAGAGATAGCATAGCTGTAAATTTTCTCTTTTAAAAAAAAAGTAAGAAATTTTTTCCATCTATTCTGGAATAACGAGTTTGCTTATTATAAAGTGGTGAATATAAAGATAGAAGATTAAAGAGAAACTTCTTTTATTGGAACGAAAATGTAATTTTTATTTTAAATTATAGTGTTGCCTTTTTTATTTGGTGGAAAATTATATGTCAAGATGTCCCTTTTCCTGTAAGTGTAGACTAACATTCACAATTTAAAAAAAAAATTTGTTTAAAAAAAATCAAGAAGAAAAAAAAATTAGATGCTACATGTTAAAAATAATCGCACCTTACCTAAAGTTTACTGTTTTTTATCTCTAAAGTTTTCATAACTTATAAAATAGAATTTTTTAATTATAAAAATCGCATTTAGACGTAATTTAGTTCTTTATTTTTTTTTAGGTGAAGTCTCCTTTATCCGGAGAATGAGTTCCCCTTTCCAGTAGAGGAAAAGATTTGTTACTGTCGATTAGAGTTTTTTTTAAATATTTGTTTGAAAATAATGCTAAAAAAATCCATGAATCGAAAATGGTCGGCTTTACTCGAGGGATCTTTTGTGCGATGTTTTATAGTTTTGTAATTTTTTATACTGATGTACGTAAGATTAATAATTAAAAATTATGCAAAACTCATATGAATGATCTTTTGTTTTAATTTATTAATTTAGTGATTTAACAGAAGAATCTAAATATTTATTTCAAATTTAAGGTATCTAAATTCTTTTTATTTATTTATTTTTTGAATTCTCTGCATTTACCCTGAATGTAGACAAGGTTATCTGTACTAAAATTAAAGTTAACAGTGGAATTTTAAGGACGAAAATAGTGTCTGTTTAATTTTCAATTTTTGTTCTTTCCACATCTGAATTAGTTAAAATTCATTGAATTGAAAAGAAAAAAGTCAGTAAGTTATTCCTTTGAATTACTTTCAATTCTATTTTTAATTTACTTCAACTTAGTTACATTATTTGGTTTTTTAAAATTCATTTTAAATTTTTTAATTTATTTAAATTCTTTGAATTTCCTTTAATTATTTAGAGTGTATATGAATTCTTCTCAATTCAGTTGAATTATTTAAAATTTATTTTGATTATGATAAATTCAATTGATATTATTTTTTATTTTTTTGAATTTACTTGAATTGTTTAAAATTTTCTTCAATTTTTCTAACTTTCCTTTAATTTTACTCAATTACATTAATTAATTTTATATTTAAAATTTTTTTTTAATTTCCTTTAATTTTTATGAATTCACTGTTATTGTTTTGGCTTAACTTTAATTCCACGAAATTAAATTGAGTTTTTTGTAAATCTTTGGATTCTGTTGAATTATCTTTATTTATTTGGATTCTTCTGAATTTCTTTGAATTATTTTTAATTCGCTTATTTACTTTAATTATTTTTAATTTTCTTTAATTTTTATGCATTGAGTTTCCATCAATTTTGTTAACTTCCCTTCAAATCTACTAAATTTAATTTAATTTTTCTAAATTTCCTTGAATTATTAATAATTTCCTGTAATTCTTCTCAATTCACTTGAATGATTTTTAATTTATTTTTATTTTTCTAAATTCAATTGATTTTATTTTTTAGATCCTTTTGAATTTTTTTAGATTCTTCTAAATTTCTTTGGATTCATTTAAATTCACTTACTTCTTTTAATAATTCAGATTCATTTGAATTTACTATTTATTCACTACTAATAATTAAATTGATTTTTTAAATTATTTGGATTCTGTTAGATTCTGTTGAATTTTGTTGAATTTGTTTATTTACTGCAATACTTTAGATTTTTTTTGAATTAACTTGAATTGTTCGAAATTTCCTTGCATTATTTATAATTTCCTGTAATTCTTCTCAATTCACTTGAATTATTTTGAATTTATTTTGATTTTTCTAAATTCAATTGATTTTATTTTTTAGATCCTTTTGAATTTTTTTAGATTCTTCAAAATTTCTTTGGATTCATTTAAATTCACTTATTTCTTTTAATAATTTAGATTCACTTGAATTTACTATTTATTCAGTACTGCTAATTAAATTGATTTTTTTAATTATTTGGATTCTGTTAGATTCTGTTCAATTCTTTTTAATTCGCTTATTTACTTTAATTATTTTTAATTTTCTTTAATTCGTATGCATTGAGTTTCCAACAATTTTTT
>JAAAKG020104733.1:0-15724 GCA_010014905.2 Druon quercuslanigerum | reverse complement strand
TTTCAAGGAAATCTGAGCAGACCTGTTGACGCAAGAGCTTTTGGTCAGGAGTCAGGTTTTTTGGCACCAACTTCGCAGACTTTTGTCATGTGTAATTTATCGTGTAAAATTTTTCTAACCGTTCCTTTATCGGCGGTTACAGCCTCGGCAATCATCCGCATGCTGATTCGACGACCTGCACGCACGATTTGGTTCATTTTGGTCACTGTTTCCGGAGTTGAAACAGTGACAGGGCGACCTGGATGCTCGACATCGTCAGTGCTCTCTCGGCCCTCACTGAAGCGCTTACACCATTCAAAAACACGCTCACGAGATAGGAAATTGTCCCCATAGGCCTCTTGCAACAATTTATAGCACTCAGTCGGAGTATTTTTCAATTTAACAAGAGATTTGAGATTGATACGTTGCTCCTGTTTTTTGTCACACATGGTTTTCGGCACGAGACAAAAACACGTTCGTTTTAAACCGCTAATGCACAAATACTATAATAGTAACGAAAACGTGTTTTGGTACGTGAATAGAGAAGATTTCCAGATACCCAACGCACTACTCGTTTTTCCCCCACTTCTCTAGGGCGCCCTCTAGGCGCGCAGTCTCGTTATTTAATAGCCAGACCTCGAATGTGGTGTGTTAAACGGCTGCGTCTAGGTCCGCCGAAAAAAATTCCTCCCTAAATAGAGAAACGCATAAGCTTGTAAAATACATTATAAGCAATAATAATAACATGTTAAAAATTGCAAAACGTTCAGCTTTTTGTGACAGAAATAGATAAAAATGTTGCAAGCAGTTGACAACAATATTGACTACTATCATGATTACAATTACAACAACATTCTCAACTCCTAACGTAACTCTTAACTTTCTGCAGCGTTTCGACACAATTTTAAAATTAAACAATTCAGTTGATGACCTTTAAGAAGTTTTTTGGGCAAGCATCTTTTAATTCATTTAAAATTATTCAAAAATATGGCCAAAGGTGTTCATGATATACGATACTCTAATTGAAAATAAAATGTAGGATTCTATTTCTCATTGCAGAGTTGGGTTTACAGTTCGAATTTTTGCCTAATGGAAACCCTATTCCTGGTGTTCCCCGTTCCGGGACTACTGATTCTCTTGAAAGTCAACTTTCGACACCAAAGTCTCTTCCTTTTGCTGAGCCTACTCAGCGTTTAAGATCCAAGTCTCCTCGTGCCAGACCTCATCCTCCAGCTAAGTCTCGCGTACTTGGATATAAATTGGAAGAACTTAGATTCATTCGACTTGTTCCGCATACTCATCCACACCGATACTTCCATATTCAAAGATACACTTTTCCGACCAATAAACATATTTCACTGAAACGCGGAGGATCCGTGCCTGCTGAAGAGCAAACTGTTTTGACAACAGCTGCTGGTGATGTAGTTGCAACATTCGAGGGTAATAGATATCTTACTGGAATATATAGATACTTGCACTTTGAAAAACGAGTGAAAATCAACATTGCCAGCGGCAAAGTCGAAAATATGTCCAATGAAGAAATGAAGGAATCGCCCTTAGGCACACGTTTCCCAATCAAAAAGACGTTTAGAATAATAAATATAAACGACAGTACTCCACATATTTGTTTGATTTAAAACAATGTTACTGAAGTTTAATATTGTTTGTTATCTATAAAAGGAGAATTATTTTAAAGGCAAATTGTAGTTATAACATTAAATGGTATGCGCAGTAAGGAAATGATCATTTTTGTTGCAAAGCATTTTTCTCAAATGATCATTTGAAATTTTTGCTCTGCGAGGCATATACGTTGAGCCAGTTATATCACAAAGTTCACACAGTTAAGGATGTAGTCTACGTACAATCAATCTCAGAATTCTCTAATCTTTAAAATGATTTATAAAATCAAATAAAAAATCTTTTACTGATTTCCGGAAATCTTGACTAAAGCTTCTAAGAGTAATTAAAAAAAAATCACGCTAAAATTGTTTATTTAACAATAGTTATTTAAAGTTTTAGAGTTTGCTTTCTGTTTAGGGAAAGGTTACAATTCATATTTATTTCTAATGATCAAGTCCTCATTTTATTCTTTAAAGGATTCTCTACAATTCTATTTTGATGGCGTTAGTAAAAATTTAATTCATGATTGTTTATACCAATAATAACTGTATGATTTCTCAATTAACTGTTTTAAATAAAATCAAAACATATAGAAATTTAGAGAATCATGCGGAAAATAAAATAAGGTATTCATCATTAGGATTAAATAAAAATTGTAACTTTTAACTGAGGAGAAAGAAAGAACTAAGCCTTTAAATAAATAATGGTAAATAAAAAATTTTGAGCTGAATCATTTTTTTCTGAAGTATGCTTAGAAGTCTTCATCTGTATGCAAGGAATTTAATAATAGATATTTTTTGTCAATTTTAAAAAATAATTTTGAAGATAGGCAACTTTTGAGATTGATTGTACGTAGTATAAATCCTTATCACACGAAAAACCGTATTCTTCACTTATATTACGCACACAAACCTAATTTTATCACCTAACTTAACACTACTACATACAATGCGATTCCCGAACGCATAATATCTCACGCTGGGTATATCAGCCAAAATGGTCTTTATATACTAAACAGAAAAATTTTCACCGCTTGTGAGAAACGACCAGTGCCGGGCCGAAAATTGGTGGTGCCCCAAGTGATATTTTATATTATATTTAAATTAATGTGAATTTACTTTAAATTTATTAATATATTTTCACGTCGACAGTTAAGTAAATGTTTACTTTTTGCGAGTTTATAAGTGCTGGAAGATAAATATTATAAGTAAGATAAATATTTTTTTCTCCGATAAATGGAAACACACACATCAAAATGAATTTGGCACAAAACAATCTTTATTGTTAAAAAAACATATTATTCAGTTCAAAATTCCACATTTTTGTACAAAATTCATATTTTTAGTTTTATTCAAAATTAATTTATTTTCTGGAAAATTTGTCCTTTTTGGCAGAACATTAACCTTTTTGGTCAAAAATTTATTTTTATGGTTAAAAGTTCATCAAAATGAAAATTTGTTTCTACTGAAATTCAAGAAATTGAATAATCATATAACATTCAATTTTACCTAGAACTTTAATCTCATTCCAAAATTTTCTTTATAAAATATTCTTTAAGTTTCAATTTTTCTACAATTTATAAAAATGCAACAAAATAATTTCTCTTCTATAAACTTTCTGAATTTTTAATTTACAGTTGTATGGCAAAAAAGTGTGTTAAGGAATGATATAATTTCGACAAGTTTTGTAAGATATGACAATGTTTTAAAATTTCCTTTTTTTTATTCGCTACATGTGTTGAAAAATAAAATATTTAAACATGAGATGCAAGGAATATTTACTTTTTTTTAATTTCTCACAGATAAATTTTTAAAAATCCTTTTCGCCTATTTATTCTAAAATAATGTTCATATAATGTAAAAAATCAATCAGATCTAGACAAAAAATCATACAAAATAAAGTACATATTTTATTTTTACGTTAATGACATAACCTAAAACAGAAATTGAACTGAAGTTTGACTTATAATCACTCACTGTTAAATAGTTAGTGATAGTAACTAATTTGGCTTTTAATCCGTTTTTTTAACACTTATTCGAATTTAAAGAGATTAAAAATATTTCTTCTGAAATTATATCATATTATTATATTTAAAAAATTAATATTACTTTGGGAGTATATGTTGGTGGCGATGATATGCTTTGTTGGCGAGTGACCGAGTGGCGGCGCTGGCTGTACTTTTAGGCTTTTTTATTTATTTTAATTTTTAAAATGCGTTTTTAGCATATTTTTATTTCCGAAAAATATTTTTAGCATATTAAATATTCAATAAATTGATAATTATCAATAAAAAGTGAAGAAAAGAATATTTTGATGAATAAATGCGAATACACATTTTGCAGAGTACCAATAATAATTCTGCAAAACTAACTTTACATTTTCAACGCTGACATAAATAAATATTGTAAAATGTGAAAATTTGAAATTGAATTTTCTTTTTATTGACGTTTGCAATGATTATTGAAAATTGAAACTAACGCTTCTTTGAACTAGTTTATAAACATTTATATTTTTTTTAATCAAGAAAATAATTTACTTTCTTTCGTTATAAGGCATTATTCAAAATTAATTATGTTAAAAAAATATTTATTGTTACAACACCTTTTATATAATAACAAATAAGATTTATAGAATAAATAAACATTAATGAAGTTGTAGCATAAAAAAGTGTATTTATAAACCATAATTAAAAAAAATTGTAATGAATTTAAACTGTTTTTTAATTTTTCAATAATAACTTTAATAAATTCTTTTGTTAAAATTACTGAAAATTCATGTTACAAAAATTCTAGTTTAAAAAAATATTTTAATTGCATATTTTACTCGTTAACTCTCGTTTTTTTTTATTAAGCAATACTTATTTATTAATTATTTTCAAAGTGAAAAAAGAGATTGTGATGTTTAAAAGCAATTCTAAAGAATTAAATTTCTTTTTTTAATTTTTGGATATAAACTTTTACTAATTATTTTTGTAATTTCAGTTGAAAATTCATGCTACTAATATCTCGCGTTAAATAAAAAGTTGAATTGCATATTTTTGATAAAATTTTCATATATGTAAAATTTACTGTGGCAGTGATTGAAAACATACAGGAGATTCTTTCAAAATATCTTTTAGGATTTATATTACCTATAAATGTTTCACATGGGTCGGTATAATAGAGACTATAAATGGTACCCAAAAAGGAACTAAACACCTAAATAATTTTGCAGGTAAAATATTGTTTTAAAAAGGTCAAGGTCATTCATGGAGTAACTTTTAACGAGTAATTTGGTAGTGACATGGAATTTGACCTTGACCTTGAAATGCAAGGTGATTGAAAATTCAACTTCAAAGTCAAGGTCAAGGTCATCATTGACCCATGATATGAGTACATGTTTGGACGTAAAACGTCCCGCTCTTTTGATTGCCGTCGCCAAAAAAAGGAGTTCCCATTAAAAACAAAACAAGGTTTACTTTGAAATAACCTTGAGGGTGAAGCTCAAGGTCAAAAAAATATTTCACCTGGAAAATTATTTAGGTGTTACGTTACTTATTGGACACTATATATATCTAAAGAGGATCTCAACAGAAGTTTATCAATTAAAATGTTAACATTTACTGAAAGACTTCTTTGGTTGACAGAGAAAATGTTATCTGCCCTCATGGCACCTAGGCCCTTAATAATGGACGTTCTATAATAATTTCTAGAAGTTCAACTGCATCCTGCAAAAATGTCAATAAATAAGAGAATGATATTGGAGAGTTTATTGAAAAGCTTAACTCGATTTGGTTGGAATGTGCCTTTATGGGTTTTCATGTGGAACAGCTGCCTGTCTTTTTCCAATTATTTGAAGTCACAAAGGAGTCTCTGATCGTAGTTCCGTTAGTGGTACCTACACGAGTGCGAGTACATTGTACACAAACGAACAAGCATACAGGAGAGTTGTTTGGGGTTGTGCTAACCGCGCGTGCAATAACGCCATGCCAGTACTAGTACTAGCAGGCAGAACTGGAAAGGGACAGAGTCGAGGGTTGAGGCTGATGGTGTGGGTTCGCGAGGTGAAGTAGGTGAGCTAGGTGAGCTAGGTGAGCTAGTGGAAGGTCGCCGGCTCCCGTTTGTTTCGCGCCGGAACAAAGGAATCTCGGATGACAAATGTCAAGCGTTCAAGCGGTCAACCGGATCTGCGAGCAAAGAGCTACGGCTGCGGAGTGCGGTCACACAAAGAACTGCCCATGAAAAATAATGATAAACCACACAAAGCTCCCTCCCTACATAGCATAGCATACTTTTAAAAACAACATCAATTCCCTTTCTCACCGTCACCTCTGAGCTTGTAACTTTCAGTGGCTTTCCAATTATTCCATGCTTTTCACATTCACATTTTTCACATTCGCCGAATTGTTCTCAAATCGTTAATAATAAATTCTTTTAGGGCCGATTTCACGAACTTTGATTAAATCGTTAATAATTGATTAGCCTTATTCAATAAATACTTTGCGTTCCACCATTCTTTTAATCATGATTAAGGGAAGATAATCATCGGTTAATTTAACCGCCCAATAATGGCTGGTTATGGCGTTTAATCAGTGATCAGCCCTGTGCAACTCAAAACTATAAATGGGCAGTATTTTGGCTCGCCTGCGCATTAGTACTTAAATTGACCGAGCGTAGCGCTGATTACCTTTAGAGCCGACTAACTGTCAAATAAAAGAGAAATTGTCAACATTCGAGGGTTTTTTTTTTACATTTTTTATGGTTTTTGTAGTCGTTTTGTCGTTATTTTTTGCTGAAAATTAAAAATTACTTTTTTATTTAAAATAGAAGTAAGCATGGTGAAGTGTTCAGCCGTGAACTGTGATTCTGGCTACAAAAAGAAACTGAGTTCGGAGCAGCAAACTCAACGGTTTTTTGATGTGCCAAAAAACAAGGTTTTAATTAAGAAATGGCAACAGGCATTTTTGAGAGACGACGTAAAGGTCAAAGAAGGTCGAGCAATTTGTGAAAGACATTTTGCACAAAGTGACATCATCCTCGAAAGACAAATTACTGGTCCTGACGGAACTATTTTGGGAACGGTACGTAATGAATTAATTATCGTATTTATTTTCTTTTTTGTATATTGTTTGGTATATTGCGTACTTTTGAATTATAATTCCGCCGGATTCACTAAAAAAAAGTGTGATAATTCATTTGCAAATTTTCAAAAATAATACAAATAATTCATGTGAGTACCAATAATTCATCATTTTTTTGTCATTCTATTTTATATTCGCAATTTCAATTTGAGAACGTTACGTGTGAATTATTAAAATAAAACTTTTTTTAAGGGTGTTGAAACCAAGTTTTAACTTCAAAATTTAATTTCCTCATTTCAATCACCAAATATTTCAATTTATATTTTTTCGCTCTTTATACGTACTTCTCTTAGAAATAGAAGAATGCCTATAGAGCAAAAATTTTTTTACTTTGAATGCTTTTTCCATAAAACGAGGAATTCCAAATCTAACTTCAAAACTCAATCTCTTCATTTTACAAAAAACGTATTAAAATTATAGATTTTTTCGTTCTGTATGCATACTTCTATTTAAAAAGTGAATTGTGCTACCAAGCGAAAAAATATCTGATTATAATATTTGTTGAGTAAAATGAAGAAATCGAATTTCAAAGCTAGAACTTGGCCCAAAACCCTTAATTCAAATGAAAAATGTACTGGCTATACTTTTATAATAATATCTTAAATAAACTATTTTTTGTAGACCCTGTATAACAAGCCACGACTAAGAAAATGAGCCGTACTAACACTGCATTTGGGACGAGACGAAAAACCTAAAAAAGAGCCAAGGACACATGCCTCTTAATTACTTATTAATTACATTCCTCTTGATTATTGCCATTTTTATAATTGAAAAATAATTTGGTAAGTTACTTTACAACTACAGTCATGCAATAATCAATTCAGAATTCTTATTTTAGAAAATGAATGTTTACTTTGACGAAAAATGTAATTGTTTTTAATTATAACTTGAAATCGTAATACTAAAATTCATAAATCACATAAATAAATAAATAATTTGATTACTCATAATTTTATTGCAGTTACTTTACGTTTACATTTATTACTTGTACAAATTTTTCATATGGATTTCACACATTAAATTATTTATAAAATTATATTTCACTCTTTTCGTCATATATATTGTACTATTATATGCCTAAAACATTTACCTTCATTTTTCCGTTAAAAAAATACGATAAAGCAGTTCAGATTAAAAAAAACACAAATATTTAGATTTTTGTCATGTATTTGAAAGAAAGTCGGCCCTATAGGTAGTCAGCACCACCATTTCACCTGGTGGCCATGATCAACCTCTCAGCCAACTTTTATAATACAGGCCTCCATAGAAGTGTCTCTGGGCTGTCAGTGATTAAAGTAACATAACCCCGAAATTAAAATGCAAGCGCAGTGCACTTTAACCACACGTAAATTTAAACTTTGGGCGTCTTATCAGAAGATGGCGCCTAAATAATATAGCGCCGAGTGTTAAAGAAGAATTTAGTTTTAACCAATCAGTGTCGCCGTTACAACAGAAAGACACAGGAACTAGACTTTATTGCGATCAGAGTATACTATTAGCTAACCAGAGGTTGAAAATGCTTGGTAGAACGCATCACTGGTTAATGCACATTTAATAATTTGATTAAAAAATAATCATGATTAGTTAATCATGGATTTAATAAAAGTTGGTGAAATCGGCCCTTAAGGCGCTTCTGTGGGCTTGACTTTCACTCCATGTATTACAAATGACAACTTTTCTCCTAGAATTATTCATTTGTATCCTCCTGGTTACAAAACTAAAGCCGAAATTGATTTCGGGGGGCTAATTTTACACGTCCTCCCGAAATTAAAGTTCCTCAACTTTTATTTTTGCATACGTTTTTACGTCGTTGGCACAGTTTGTACATTTTATATTTTCGTTTGTAACCTCCTGGTTACCTGGCTAGGGAAAAATAAAAATTTCGTGCTATTCCCCCGAAATTCAAATTCCTCAAATTTTCTTTTTGCATACTTTTGCACGTTGTGTGTAGTGTTTGTACATTTGATATTTTTGTTTGTACCATATTGGTTGTCCGGCTAGGCGAAAATCGAAATTTCGTGCCATTCCCTCGAAAATCAAATGTATCAAACTTTCTTTTTGCATACGTTTGTACGCCTTTTTACTATTTGTACATTTCATATTTTCTTTTGTAACTGCTGGTTTGCCGGCCTTGAGGTTACTTAAAATTTCTTGGCATCCCTCAAAAATTAGACTTTTTCAATACAAACGACGTACAAGGAAGGCAACCAAGGGGGTACAAACAAAAATATGAAATGTACAAAATAGTGAAAACGATGTAAAAACGTATGGAATAAAAAAATTTAACAAATTTGATCTTCGGGGGGCCAACTTTACGAAGGTCCTCATAAAGGGGTTTTTCGGAAACTGGTGTTGTTTTTTTTTTTAATTAATTGAAATCATGGTTTAGTGTACGCACCTGAGAGGAAGCAAACCGCAAGAATTCAATTAATTAAAATTTAAAAAATTACAAGACCATATTTTGAAACCCCCCTGTGAGGGATTGTATTTAGTTCTTTATATTATGTGGTTAAAATATAACATCATACAATTCATAAATGAAGGAGAAAATTTATACATGCACCAAGCATTAGAAAGCGCCTTAAGGTACTTTCTCAGGCTTGAATTTCAGTCCATGTATTACACAAACAAGGTTTTTTTCCGCAATTAAAATATGTTTGATGTCATATCTTAACCACATAATACAAAGGTCTAAATAGAAAATGAAACAGAATTTTTTTTTTTTAAATGGTCTAGTTGTTACTTTTTATTAAATTAATTGAAAATACGATGCATTCATGGTCTTAAAATGAAGCAATCCGTCTTCGTGAGTGTACCCATGCTAATTGGAACATTAGCGTTGCCCATTTCTAAATGAAACAGTAGGAGGTCCAAATTTTTTTAATATTAAAAAACTATTTTAATATTTTATTTTATTTTATTTATTCTAATATTTAACTATTTAAAAAACTAGATCCTGTTGAGAGAAAATAAAAATTAATGAAATTCTAAGGAATTTAATTTTAGTATGCTGCATTATGTTCATTACATAACATTGAGTCGATTAAAAAAAACCGGCATATTTTTATGGCGCCCTGGGCTCTAAAGTTTCGAGCGCTCCTGGAGCATGCAACTGTTTGTTCTCGCGCTTCGCGTTCGATAATGTGTTTACATCTCGCTTTGCGCTTTTTCTTTGCATTTCCCCTAAATATGCGCTCAGGCGTTTTTAATTAGAAGTCAAAGCATTGACAACTATAATTTGGTGACTGTGAATTCCCTTTTTTTAAAGCTTCTTCGGCCTTTAATGAGCACATTCTGATCACCTATTTCGTGGTTCTCACTCGATTTTGGCAAAACTGTAAAGTTTCCGACATTATGTTAAAAACTTTTATATCAAATGCATATAAAATTTATTTCTTTACCGCGGTATGGAATTCCTTATTTAGATATGTCAAAATAAAGCACAAATTTTATTTATCATGATTACTATTACAATTGACAATATGCATTTAAGCATAAGTATTTTTAATTCCTTGCCAAATAAAATTTTATTTTTTCGCATCCTTTGTCCTTTTTCCAAAAATTGAATTTAGTAGGAGAGGAAAAGAAAATTTCATTTATGTGTATTTCGATTACTGCGAGTAGCCGCACTTACAATTTTTAAATCTTGAAAAAAGTAGTCTCGAAAATTTTGAAAATGCTTCAAGTTTGACATTCAATTTTTGATACTAGAAGTGTATATACAGCCATGCATAAATAAATAAAAACATACACACATACATACATACATACATACATACATACATACATACACACATATATACAAACAGCCTTACACATTCGCTAATATCTCTTCTCAGGTTTCACAGGGTCTCAAAAAGTGGATATTTGACAAGAATGGAGGGGGCGGCGTGGAAAATTTTTACACAAATAAAATAGCTTCTCCAATGGAAATGTAAAAATTATATTTATGTTGAATTTGCTGGAATTTTTTGCTATACAATTAGATAAACTTCTGAAAATCATACACAGCGTTCCAATCATAGAAATTTCCGCAACATCTACAGAAAAACGTATCCTATCAATTTGCTATAATTATTTTTCCCAAATATTCAAACTTTGCAACTTATATAATTTATATATAATATAATATATATATATATATATATATATAATATATGTATATAATTTAAGTATTCAAGTGAGTATATAATACGGCAGATTGAATTCTATTAGGCGGAACAAATACTTTGTAAGCTTGACTACAAAGCAAGCATCTCATCAAGTATCCTGGTACTGAGCCAAGAAATCGAATAGAATGAGTAACGATCACCTCATTATGATTTCCTGCCTTCGACGAATCTACAAACATTGTCTTACAATTTGAGGATAACGAAGTAGATTTTAATAAGGGTTGAACTAAATTGATAAATAGCAGTGAAAGTTGGGCCAGAAAATCCCAAAAATTGAAAAAAATATACTTGGACACATCGGAACAGACATAAATAAACAACCAAAAATTAATGAAAGTATTTCGCTAAGACATCGAAACATTTAAATAATTTCACAAATATTACAGAATATTTAAAAAATATTCCAAATATATCTCAAAGGTTTTTATAGAAGTCTCAAAGAGTTCACCATGATTTGATAAAAATTTCACAAGTATTTTACAAAGATTTCAATAATTTCAAGAACATTTCAAGGATTGCAGATAGATTTCAAGGAATAAACAAAAATGTCCATTATTTTATAAAAAATTAAGATACATTTAAAAAATTGATAAAAAATTGCACATACTTTTTCATGATTTCAATATTTTCACAAATTGTATTTTAAAAAGTGCACAATGTTTGCAACAATTTCCCAAAGATTTCAATAATTTCCTGAACTTACAAAATATTAAAAAAGATACATATCAAATGTTTCTAAACATTACAAAAATATTTCTCAAAAAGTTCTAGTAGATTATAAAGATTGCATAAAGATTTTAATAATTTCTCAAAAATTTTAATAATTTTCCAAATATTACTATATTTTTTTCAAATATTTTAAATATTTCCAAGTACTTCCATGAGTTTTGAAATATTTCGCACAGATTTTCTTAAGTCTAAAAAGCTTTCAGGAGGTTTTTAATAATTTCAAAAATTTAACCAAACATATTTTAAAACTATTTAAAATACTTTTAAATGTTTCAAAAATATTTTAATGATTTTTAATAGATTTGACAATACATTTAAATATTTCGAAAAGATCTGAAATAGATTTAAAGTATCTCACAAAGGTGTCAATGATTTATCAAAGATTTTAATCATTTCATATATATTACCAAATGCATTTAAAAAGTTTATCAAATATTTCCAAAAATAACAAAAGATTAAAAAGATTTAAGATAGATTTCAAAAAATAAATAAAGATGTTTTATTTGACAAAAGTTTAACAAAGATTTTACAAAAATGTCAGTTATTTATAGAATGTTTTAAAGATTTCAGATAGATTTCAAAGAATAAACTAAGATGTCCATTATTTTATATAAATTTAAGATATATTTCAAAAATTGATAAAAAATTTCACATATTTTTTAATGATTTCAATATTTTCACAAATATTACTAAACATTTTTAAATTGTTCTTAAATATTTCAAAAATATATTTTTATATTTCAAAAAGTGCACAATGATTTCAACAATTTCCCAAAGATTTTAATAATTACCTGAACGTACAAAATATTTTTAAAAATATACATGAAATGTTTCCAAAGATTTCAAAAATATTTCGCAAAAGTTCCGGTAGATTTCAAAAATTGCATAAAGACTTCAATGATTTCCCAAAAATGTTAATAACTTTTGAAATTGTAACATATACATTTTTTAAACATTTCAAATATTTCCAAGTACATCTACAATTTTTGAAATATTTTTTAAGGATTTTCTAGAGACTAAAAAAATTTCAAAACGCTTTTAATAATTTAAATATATTACCAAATATATTTTAAAAGTATTTAAAATACTTCCAAATATTTCAAAAATATTTGAATGATTTTTCATACATTTTACAAAGAATTTCAATATTTCGCAATGATTAAAAATAGATTTAAAAGACCTCACAAAGGTGTTAAATATTTCCCAAAGATTTTAGTAATTCCATAGATATTACCGAATATATTTAAAAAATATATCAAATATTTTCAAAGATAACGAAAGATTAAAAAGACTTAAATTAATTCAAAAATTTTACAGAATATTTAAAAAATATTTCAAATATTTCTCAAAGGTTTTTTAAGAATTCTCAAAGACTTTACATTGATTTGACAAAAATTTAACAAATATTTTACAAAAATTTCAGTAATTTGCAGAATGTTTCAAATATTTCAGATAGATTTCAAAGAATAATCAATGATGTCCATTAGTTTATAAGCATTTAAGATAGATTTCTTAAAGTAATAAAAAATTTCAAATATTTTTTAATTATTTCAATATTTTCACAAATTTTACCAAACATTTTAAAATTGTTCTTAAATATTTCAAAAATATATTTTTATATTTTAGAAATTACACAATAATTTTAACAATTTCCTAAAGATTTCAATAATTTCCTGAACTTAGAAAATATGTTTAAAAATATATATCAAATGTTTCCAAAGATTTCAAAAATATTTTGAAAAAAGTTCTGGTAGATTTTAAAGGTTGCATTAAGATTTCAATAATTTCTCAAAAATTTTATTAATTTCGCAAATATTACTATATATATTTTTTGTAAACATTTTAAATATTTCCAAGTACTTTTATTATTTTTGAAATATTTCTCAAACATTTTCTAGGGACTAAAAAGATTTCAGAAGGTTTTTAATAATTTCAAAAATATTACCAAATATATTTTGAAAATATTTCAAATATTTCCAAATATTTTAAAAATATTTTAATTATTTTTAATAGATTTTACAGCAAATTTATAATTTTTACAAAGATTTAAAATTGATTTAAAAGATCTCACAAAGGTGTCAATGATTTCCCAACGATTTCAATAATTTCATAGATATTAACAAATATATTTACAAAATATATCAAATATTTTCCAAGCCAACGAAAGATTTAAATGATTCAAATTATTTCACAAATTATACAGAATATTAACAAAATATTTCAAACATTTCTCAAAGGTTTTAAAAGAATTTTCAAAGACTTCACTTTAATTTGACAAAAATTTCCAGAATTTTTCAAAGATTTCAGATAGATTTTGAAGAATGAACAAAGATGTCTATTATTTTATAAAAATTTAAGATATATTTCAAAAATTGACAAAAAATTTCACATATTTTTAAATGATTTTAATATTTCCACGAATATCAACAAACATTTCAAAATTGTTTAAAAATATTATAAAATATTTTTTTATGTTTCAAAAAGTGCACGATGATTTCAACAATTTCCCAAAGATTTAAATAATTTCCTGAACTTACAAAATATTTTAAAAAATATATATGAAATGTTTCCAAAGATTTCAAAAATATTTCGTTAAATTTCTGGTAGATTTCAAAAATTGCACAAAGATTAATAACTTTTCAAATTGTACCATATATATACTTTAAAAATTTCAATTTTTCCAAGCATTTCCATGATTTTTGAAATATTTCGCAAAGATTTTCTAAAGTCTAAAAAGATTTCAGAAGGTTTTTAAAAATTTCAAAAATTTTTCATACATTTTACGAAGAATTTCAATACTTCGCAAAGGTTAAAAATAGATTTAAAAGACCTCAGAAAGGTGTTAAATATTTCCCACAAATTTCAATAATATATTTTAAAAATATATCAAATATTTCTAAAGATACCGAAAAATTAAAAAGATTTAAATAATTTCACAAATATTACAAAAAATTTAAAAAATATTTCAAATATTTCTCAAAGGTTTTTAAAGAATTTTCAAAGACTTCATGATGATTTGACAGAAATTTAACAACGATTTTAATAAAATTTCAGAAATTTCCAGAATGTTTTGAAGATTTCAGATAGACTTCAAATAATAAACAAAGATGTACATTATTTTATAAAAATTTAAGATGTATTTTAAAAGTTGTTAAAATATTTTACATATTTTTTAATGATTTCAGTATTTTCAAAAATATAACCAAACATTTCAAAATTGTTCTTAAATATTTTAAAAATATTTCGCAAAAAATTCTGGTAGAATTTATTGATTGCATAAAAATTTCAATGATTTCCCAAAAATAGTACTTCCATGATTTTTGAAATATTTATAAAAGATTTTCTAAAGTCTAAAAAGATTTAAGAAGGCTTTTAATAATTTAAAAAATATTACCAGATATATTATAAAAATATTTTAAATAGTTCCAAATACTTCAAACATAGTTTAATGTTTTTTTATAGATTTCACAACAAATTTAAAACTTTCGCAAAGATTTGAAATAGACTAAAAATATCTCACAAAGGTGTCAATGATTTATCAAAGATTTTAATAATTTCATAGATATTACCAAATAAATTTAAAAAGTATATCAAATATTTTCAAAAATAACGAAAGATTTAAAAATTTTAAATTATTTCACAAATTTTACAGAATATTTAAAAAATATTGCAAGTATTTCTCAAAGGTTTTTGAAGAATTCTCAAAGACTTCACTTTCATTTGACAAAAATTTAACAAACATTTTACAAACATTTTAATAATTTCCAGAATGTTTAAATGATTTCAGATAGATTTTAAAAAATAAACAAAGATGTTTTTTATTGGACTCAAGTTTAACAAAGATTTTACAAAAATTTCAATAATTTCCAAAATGTTGCAAAGATTTCAGATAGATTTCAAAGAATAAACAAAGATGTCCATTATTTTAAAAAAATTTAAGATATATTTAAAAAAATGATAAAAAATTTTACATATTTTTTAATGATTTTAATAATTTCACAAATTGTATCAAACATTTCAAAATTGTTCTTAAATATTTCAAAAATATATTTTTATATTTTAAAAGGTACACAATGATTTCAAAAATTTTCCAAAGATTTCAATA
>JAAAKG020104722.1:0-15724 GCA_010014905.2 Druon quercuslanigerum | reverse complement strand
TAATTGGGAAAACATTCCGGGCACAAAGTATAAATATCCGAGCGCGAAGCGCGAGATCCAACATACGCGCGCCATAGGCGCGCTCAAACTTTCGAGCGAAGCGAGCTGCGTGCGATGAGAATGTGCCCGCGCAGCGGGCAAGTTTTTTATTATAATAACGATCAACGTCTTCTATTGAAATCCACAGGAAAACTGAAAAAGGGTTTTTAAATTAACACAAAAGCAGCGGGTTTTCTTAAAAAATTAAAAAACGATTTTCTCAAAAACCCGACCTTTAAATTTTTTAAGTTTCATCATTGCCAAATAACTGTTGTAGCCAGGAGAATTCTTTTTTTTTTGTAAACGAATTTTTTACTTTTTCTTCGAAACAATGATTGATACCAAAAAGCGTTAAAAAACGTCTCAAAAAGTTCTACAAAAATAGTCTCTTGTTCGATTCCGATATTTTGCATATTTCACGAATAAAACTCAAAAATGACATTTGTAGGGGGAAAAAATTCTCCCGGCCCTAAAAATGATTTAACCCGCATGATGTTGCTAATATGCCTTTATTTATTTAGTAAAAACTTAATAAAAATATATTTTAAATAATGAAGAATTTGGGGTTTTTCCGATATTAGACTTTTTTCATGTTTTAAAAATTAAAAGAAAGTAATAAAAAAGTTTTTATTAAAAATACTACATTTTTTATTTTTTTAAATATATTTTTTTAAGTTTCTACGAACAAAAGAAAGCAGCATTATGCCGGCTAAATCATTTTTGAGACCGGAAGAATTTTTTCCCCGTTAAAATGTAGTTTTTGAATTTTTTCAATAAAGATGGGGCTTTTGAGATAATCGATTTTTAATTTTTTCGGAAAACCGCTGCCATACATATACAATGTATGTATATATTTACATATATATTTTATATACACTACTGTCAAGAAGTGAAAAAATATGATATTTAATTGGTTATCGTAAAATATAATTTGGTACAGATACCACTAAAAACATTCATAAGCAAACGCAAAATAAGGAACGTTACTTTACATTACCGTTACCCGAATATTGAAAAGCATTAGTTTTATACCGTTTCTTTTTAAAATAAGTGACGAATTACCGTAACCGATTTCAAAAATGTTTTAATTCGCGATAATGTGCTAATGCCATAAATTGATGATTAGAATTTCAGAATTAAACTAAAATATTTATCAGCAGGGAAGTGAATTGAATAATTGTTTAAATTCCAAGCCTAAAGTATTTTTGATATTGGCTTGTTCCGTTGGATATCATGCCTATGGTGGGACAGTGTTGGTACAACGGTTTCCCCCCACATATTGCATAGGCTATATAGACGACACCGTTAAGAATTTCATCTTCAGAACTGAAAGTCAGTGTCAAGGAAGTTCACCTGGAAATAATGAAGTGAGTACGAAACTTGTTTAACACTTTATTATTATACTTGTTTCAATTATAACTTACAAATAAATAAAGAAGAGGAGATCTTGAATACTTTTACTACAGCGGTGCAGTTTAAAAACTCATTGTTATTCTCATGTTTATTAAGCTTTTGAACAATACACTTAACTGAGAGAGACAATTCATTTAAAACGATTTCTCTGGAAAGTATTAGAGAAAAGGGCCATTCTTATTTTCAGGAAGTTTTTTAAAATCTTGGTTTATTGTTTTTTTTGGATAAAATTTAATCCGCATAGATTATCACGTGTTAAATACTATGATTAATACATGTTTTTATCAAATATAATACCTCATCAAAGTATAGTTAAGTGTTATTTTTTGGAATCTCTAAATCTCTAATCTCTAAATCATACTTTTAAAGATTCTAAATACATTTTTGTTAAGTTATCATAATTTGTGTGTTCTGTAGCAAGAATATATTTAAAATATATTCATATAACATATATTTAAAAACATGTCTATTAAAAACCATATTTCGAAAATATTTTATATATTGTAAATATCAAATTGCGACCTTAAAATGTAATACTAGAAGGATTATGATCTTTATTATGCTAGTATATTAAATTTAGAAAATACATGATTAGAATTTTCATACATGCAAAAGAGATAGAGGCATTTGAGGAAACTATCAAATGCGAAGTTGAGTAAAACGAATTCTATTGAGAAAAATTTAGAAAAAAATGTTTTTTCGGTAAGTGTACTCGGGTGCTAACCCTTTGGATTAAAATTCTACACCCTGAACTCTGCGCTACGAAACCTGATAACTATTTTCGCTTTGTCGATTATTTTAATTAAAACCAGAGACCCTCTTTCACGCTTCGTTTCCCCTTCTATTTTCCATCAAGCAGCCGCTCGTTTTACTCAACTTTGAATATTCTTTCGGTACCAGCTTTACGCAAATTTTGCGAAATATTTGCGAAAAATTTCAGTTGGTTAGATGCTCGGACTTCGCTTTAGAGTTCCGGGGTTCGATCCCTGAGCTGGTTCCTCTGGAAATTTTTGTATGTACCTTTGCCGAGGTTCTGATGGTTCGGAACTCAGCCTTAAGCTGTAGGTCCCCCCATCGTGCACTTGACTGCAACCCAGTATGTCAATGATGGGGTAAAAATCAGGCTTTGTCCAATATGTCGGGGCACAATGCTCTCATTAGATCACTTGATTGTATTATAAATGCGTCCGTGACTGATGATATATACCGGGACAGCCCGTGCAAACTATTCCAAAAATATGAAAATCCAACTCTAACCAAAAAAGCCTTCGACGTTTTGGGTAGTAACGATCTTAAGCCTGTGAAAACTTTAAAGAAATTTTGTTAATAATACTTGTTATAATAGCTCTAACGCTATTATTAAAGCTATTAAGAAGCTTTAAGAAAGCATCCAGAGGTGACTGTGGTCACCTCCAACGCTCGTGGCTGCTGATTAAGCATAAAAGTGGTAAAATGTGTATTGCAAACTAAACCACGCGTCTAATTTTTTACCTACATAATCGCAAGTATTTCAAACATCGTATTAAATTGACGTACAAGATTCTTAGCTCATCAGTCACTTGACTTATTCCGTGGCATGGTGCAAAACCTGGTTCACCCGAGAAAAAAATAATAACAATAACTCGATCATGCACTTAACTGCAACCCCGTTCGTGAACCATGCAGTAAAAACCGCCGTTAGCAAAATATGTTAAATTAGGCATACTACTCTTATCAGATCACTTGATTGAATTACAAAAATGCGTCCGTGACTGACAATATGTACCGAGACAGCCCGTGCAGACTGTTCGAAAAAATAAAATCCCGCTCCAACGTAAAAATCCCTTTGATCTATTAGGCAGAAATCATCTTAAGCCTGAAACTTTCATTTAATAACAATTATTTTTATTATATACCATGAAGTCATATCCTGTTCGAGGTAGGCGTGACTCACTCGGTTGTGACCAG
The DNA here is from genome assembly GCA_010014905.2 of Druon quercuslanigerum. Classification (NCBI taxonomy): domain Eukaryota; kingdom Metazoa; phylum Arthropoda; class Insecta; order Hymenoptera; family Cynipidae; genus Druon; species Druon quercuslanigerum. The sequence continues at coordinate 12,325 of JAAAKG020104722.1, read as the reverse complement.
GGATCACTCGGGCCAATCAGTAATCAACGTCTTTTATTTTAGGCGAAATTTACTCTACTGAAACTCTTTAACATTTCCTTGTCACAAAACATTTTTTTTCTGATATACCTCTTTTGCTCCCATCACGTCCACAAAATTCTTTAAATTTCATTTTATTGTGTACTCGTATATTATTTTTAGAACAGTGAAGATTACTTATATTGTCTGTTTAAATCATTAAAAATAAATTAAATATTTTACTCAAATTGCTTAACGCAACAAAAACGCTTGCTAAATATTTTCATAACATCAATGTAATAAATGTTTAATAAATGAAATATTTTTAATTTTCACATAACTTAATGGCTAGCAGTATCAAAAGCCTACATCAACTCTGAAAAAACAGTTAGAAACTTGTTCGTAATTTTTCCACTGCAACGTGTACCGTTTTCGAAAGGCATGTCGCGTCGCGTGTACATCAGCTTCTATACTTAATTCTTGTTGGACTGTATATGAAGATCGTTTACAGAGTAGACTTGTATTATGAGAAAGATCTAAAATCTACTTTCGTTATGGACTATTTTAATCTGAATATGTTAAAAACCATCCGCCGCGACGGTTGGCTTCTTTCTTTCTATCCGCGCCTCAAAGCCAGAGAATTATTTTTTAAATTATAAAATGCTAAAAATTTATTTAAATCATGTATTTAGTATTTTATATTTTCTGCTTGTGAATTAACAATGTTGAATATGACTTAATTTTCCACATATTTACATATCGACATGATCTAAAAAATAAGTTCTGTATATTTTGCTGAATTCGCGGTAAATTCTACAAGTCACAAGTGGCATTCGTCGAAATACATCCCAGATTTTCTAAGAATCATGATTATTTTTGTCAAATAAAGACACTCAAAGTGTAATTCGATTTTTATATCTTGAAGATCCTTTAAGAATTTTCACTTGTTAAGCAATTTAAATGCGGAAATTTAACTCTAAAGTCATAAAATTAAAGAAAAACTGTTTTTCACCAGACGGTATGCAAACTCTGGAACATTTAAAAAGTGATTATAACTCTCAAACTATAATTGGAAATGGGGAAAAGAGCTTCATTTTGTAATTCAGCAGTTAGTTTCGCAAAAACTTATTTAACAATTAGATCACTTAGGCTTTCTTTTAAAAGACATAAGGCCAAAAATTTGAAAGAATCTACCCATGGACACTTACCGTATGAAATTTACTCATATTTATTCAAATTTATGTCGATGCTGAGCGTAACGAAGAAAATTAGGACATAGGGTATTATGCGTAAAAGCGCCTTAATAAAACCCTGTAATTGAAAAAATTATTCCTCTAAAGACAAGCGTATCATTTTTTAGGAACATGATATAGTGAAATTTTTAATAAAAATAATAAAAAAAATTTGCTTGGTTTATTCGGAGATGTATTATGGATATACAGTGCGGCGAGGAGTCTAATACTAAATCGGCTCCTTCATTAGAGTGGGCTGAAAAGAACCTTTTTTTCGAGTAGCGGATAGAGGTTAAAAATTGTAATAACCTGGAACATTTTTTCCTTATATGAATTTTCCGTAAATTTCTCCAGTGTATTAAAGATTTTTTTAGCAGGCAAAATTTGTCTTTCGAATTATTTTTGCATAAATCAATATTTTTAAAGAAGTTTCATGATATAAAATAAATTTTGTATTCTTTTATTTTCCTTCGTTATTTTAATTTGCTCAATTTTAATACATTTTTTTAATTCCTGTGTTTCAATGAATGCATAGAGCGGATAGTTTTTTAAAGGTTTTTATTTATTTTTAAGGTTTTTTAACAAACTTTTTATAATTATTTTTCATTGTAATAATTTTAGTAAATGTATAAATTCTGGAATTTTTGAAATTTTGTAATTTCCTAATGAATTTAACTGTTTTTATTTCATTATAATTTTTTCCTCAAAGCCGCATTCAGGACGTAACATCTCTGGAGTCTCTTCTAAGCAGATACAAGCATCTTCTTCGGCAGATATCGTCTTCAAATCTGTCAGCGTCGAACAAGGTTTCTACGACTAATATTTTTGCGGTCGCGGTTTTACTTTACTCGTTTGGGGTGGTTCAATGGACGAAGAACGTGCTCACGGCCCGTGATATCGCCACAAGCAAGATCATGCATATACATAAGAGATTGCATATCAATTCATCTGTTCCGCAATTATACATCTTACGCCGTCAACACAGGGCAGGGCTACTGAATCTCCATTGCCTTCATAACTGAATTGTTCTAAGTACAGCTTACATCATTGCAAATGGCAGAGATTGTCTTTTTGAAATGGTCAAGAACCACCAAATGATTCGCAAAGGAGCGTTTCTTTACAAAGCCGCGGAGTAGGTGGCAGAGATCCTTGATCTAAATTTTTGATTAAAAGTGGGAAAAGTGCAAGAAATGTAGAAGAACCGTCCTGTCAAAAGATAAAACTTTGGTTTTTTTCATATCAACTGGGCTAATTCAGGCATAGAGAATTTAATGTCCACATGCCAGGACGGTATCATTTCCACCTTAGTATACCATGACCGCATTTTATTTTAAGAAGTTCTCGGCGACAGGTGCAGAGCGTGTTATGCACAAGCTGAATACATAGAACACATACTATCCGGTTATCCCACTTTATCGCTCTTCCAGTGTTGACCGCAAACCTGTCCTGTCAACCACTCTCTGGGAAATAGAGTCAACTGTATAAGATTATAAATCCCAACATTTTTGGATCAACGATTTTCGGACTACTACTGTACCAAAAATATTCAAGAAATACTGTACCCAAAACATTCGCTTAAATTAATTGTGCTTGTGATCGGTGCACTCTGAGGTGCGAAGCTATCACTACTTCGTAACCTTCAAGTCTGCCTTTCATTTTCACTTTTTAGCCATCAAAAAATAACTGCTTGAGCAAATAAAAATTGTTTCAACCAATAGAAATTTGTTAAACGTTAAAAGAAATGTATCAAAACTATGTAATTATTCAACAAAAAGTAGCAAATGATACCCATTTGATAAAAGCGGACATCTTTGTCTCAATTTTTAGAAATTTTGAAAATAAACAGTAATTAATTGTTTAAATAATAACATAATGTTTTTAGAAAAATTTACTACTCCAAAAAATGACAAGCTATTGTATTTAAATCAGAAAAAACGATTATTTTTTACAAATTTGGGGAATAAATAATTGTTTAGATACTTTAGATTTGTTTAAACAATTGAAAATTGTTTGAAAAGTTATGGATAATGTTAAAATTGTCCATTTGTAATTATTTTTATGAAAAAGACGATGGAAATTACTGCAAAGTAACAAAAATACGTAAAAATGTAATTTTTATATTTTTGGGTCATATTTGGGACGCTCTGAGGAGGTAGGGGTTGGGTTTAAAATGAATGTTATTAGTATGATTTGAGTAGAGTGGAATCGAGACGACCAGTATGTTGGCAAAAGATACCTTGTTCAATGCGACAAATTTGAAGGCCAATTCTGTCGAAGAAGATGCTTCCCAGGTGAAAAAGTTATATATAATTTATATAAAGTGGATCAAAACACTGATATTTTTCTTTTGTTTTTCATAGAAAAATTCATCAAAACAAATGAAAACTATCATTGTCTTATTTCGCTATATATAAACTATATATAAATTTTTCACTTGGGTTATACTTCCTTTGGAGAGACTCCTTCACTGACGTTACTCCATGAATGCGGCTTTGAGGTATGCTCCGGTATGTATAGATCTCTCCAATGTCAAGATGTCAAAAACCACTTATATTCACCAGCTCAGGATCCTTGGGAACGCCAATCATCTTTCCATCCTTTAGATGAATATTTTCACACTTGTTCAATCCAAAGTCTATACCAATCTCTTTTGTGTACTTCTTAACGATATTTAAAGCAGACGATATTTAAAGCACGTTTAAGTTTACTTTTACCTGGAGGACAGATCTTTATGTCATCCACATAAAATGCATGAGTGACAGAAGAAAAACTTCCACCGTCAACTACTTAACTGTGTACATTGATTCTAGATAGCTCCTTCGTACATTCAGGACAAGCTTCAAAGAGAAGATAAAGAGTTTTAATTGAAAGTCATGAGCAAACAACATTGTCACATCATACCAGAGCCGGCACTAATCAGATTTCGAGTTTATATACGTTTCGGGAACGTAAATAGGCACCAACTTGGGAATGCGCATGTAGCAATAGAAAAGGTTGAGCCTTTTTAACCTTTAGAGGGCCGGCAATTTGGGAGGAAAATCTACCTTAGAAAATTGGAAGAAAAGATATCTTATATTATTGATTGATCATAGATAACGTCTCGATCAGGGGGTGAGCCAATATATTGGCTTTGCGGTCCTGCACGGAACAGCAAATGTTAAAAATTTCGAATTTGAAAAAATTGTATTTTCAATAGTATAAGCTTGTTTCATCATGTAAACATTGCATAAGGTTAATGGTATATGTAATTAAGTACTTTAAAAATTGTTTAGGGTGATTATTCAAATATAAGGGTATACAGTTCCGATGTATTTTTCGTTGAATACCGTAAATTCAAAAAATAACCCTTAAAATGGGGCGAAAAATAATAATATAATTTAAATTTGAAAAAGATATATTGTACATGATAGAACAATATTTGTTTGTAATTATAATCTAATGGAAACGAAACAAGGAACCACTTTTGCAAAGTTGGAATAGTAAATTTAAAGGGAATGGGGTAGTGAAAAAGGGGTGGGGAATGATCAATTCAAATTAAATTACAATTATACGATATGAAATGTTCGTAATTTTCCATCTTCATAGGCTAAGAATTCATATAACACGAAACGTGCCCTTTGATGAGTTCTACAACTTTTGCCTGAAATATTTTTCGAAATTTGCATTATTTTTGGAAATAAATGAAAAAACTCATAATTTAATTCGTTTATTATGGATTTTCCCAATAAAATGAAATGTGCACCGATTTCTACTATCATATTCATAATCAGCGCATCAGAATACATAAGTATACGTAGTTTAAAAAAAATCGGAGGTCCGACGCTTTAGGAACTTTATCTCAATCTTCATAGGCTTTCAATAGAGTGCTATTTTAATTCTTGCAGAGCATCACAAAATGTATCCAAGTTTTGCTACAACTTGAAAAGAAATATCGGATTCTCAATAGTTTTAAAGAAATTACTGCAATTTTCTTATTTCTAAGCCAAATAAGTTCATTTTAAAAATTTAACCTATTATCTCAATGTACGAATCAATTTTTTAATTGCAATTTACCAATTGGAAACTAGATACAATTCAACATGTTCGAAATTAATTGTGTTTCGCCGAAATTCTCCTGGGAATTGATGTGAGAGGGAATTTACCTATTATTTTTTTAAGTTGGATGTACACTTAAGAAAAAGTCACGTATAAAACATGCAACCTCCTCGCGGATCGGATAATCAAACTTACAAAAGTACAATTCAGATGTAGTCGCTACAGGACAGACACAAATTAACAATATTCTTAATGTGTTTGAAATTATAAGAGGTCTCATTAACTGACCTGAAATCTGATACAAGCTTCCGCTTACTGAACTAAAGGTTAATACACGAACCACAGTTCCACCGTTTTACTTAAGAAATAATGCGCATCACCACGCTTCCCTCTTTACAAAATGTGCAGCGATATCATAAAATATATCCTGCATGCGAATATTAGGCAATTTTATATTCAATGGATAAAAAAATTCATGAATTAAAAAAAAGATTACCAGAGAAAAAAAAACAACATTCAACACACTTTTTTCTTTTCTAGATAAGCACATACAATATCTTTAACATCATTATGGAATAGTGATTGCTATAAATTATATAAAAATTATTACAGAAGGTTGTGCATGATTTTTTAAAATTCTTCTTAAACAAAATGTCAATGGCAATTACTTCTTAAACGAGACTGTTTTAACCGTGCCCAGTTTGCGCTTTGCACTCATTTTCATACTTTACACGGGCATACTTGGACTGAAATTAATTCATCATAACTATTGTAACTGAAATTTAAAACTGTTATTCCAAGTCATAAATCGGGAACATCGTTCCGTAATTAAATAAAACCATATTCCGTCTGGCAATTTTTAGCGCGTTTCGGGTAAGCGCCTGTCGGATCTCGTGCCTCGTGCTCGATAATGTATTTGCCTTACGCTATGCCTTTAATATTTGTACTTCGCCTACATTAATTTGTGCATGATATTTAAAAAATTAAAGTTCTAACCATTGGCAAGTGTAGTTTGGTTATAATTAATTGTCTTTTGTTCAAGCTCCTATTGTTTTAAAAATATATTCTCATCACTTGTCTTGCACTTCGCACTTGTCTAAATTAGGTGCAAAACATGACCTCTCCAATATTATGTTAAAGTCTATTACACTAAATATATGTTTCACTAGTTTATGCAGCTTGGTCCGGTTTAGATCATGGTTTTCATTAAGTTGAACATTTTTTACATCCTTTGACTTTTAAATTTTCTTTTGAATTGTAAAATGTTGTAAATATAACTTGTGAATCTTAATAACATTTACATGATGATTTTCATTTAAAAAGATATAGGGTAATCGGCACACTGGTTTCCAACTAGGGTGAGACGAAAAAAATTGAATTTAGTGCGAGGAAATTTCTGTAAAAATTTGAGCGAAATCGATTAATATTTAGAGATCTCTCAACAGTATTGTTTACTTTTGAAAAATTACGCACTTCAAATGCATTGCTACAAAGAAATAGGAGTATTTCATACAAATATCAATGAAAATGACTGAATTTGGTTTTCTTTGTTAATGATTATTCAAGAAAATAATGTAGAACTGATTTCGAAAAATTGTTCATAACATTTAATAACAAATTATTTATCAGCGAATATAGCTTAGTTAACAAATAATTCTATCAGTAGTCGTTTGTCTTCAAAAATCTTTAAAAACATTGGTAATAGGTCTACAAACAATTATGTTTTTTGCTAAAGCACTCGCCCTCATTGTTAAATATTATTATTTGTCATAAAAGAATCGATCTTTGAGTTTTTTCCGACACATGTACCAAAAGATATATTGCATTGCTACGGATAAGAATATTGATGAAAGTTTATGGGATCAATCATAACTATTTTATGCCATTTTCCCTTGTTTTGAACAGAGAATGGATTTTTTATACGGTTGAGAGAGATACGAAAGAAAAATTATGATTGCAAAACATTCTAAATGAATTAACTGTATTTCATATCAAAAATTGCATTTGCGTTCTTACTTATAGATATGTTTTTAATTAACTTTAAAAATTTGTTTTTGATATAGCATCTTCAAAAGTTATCATTTTCGAGGAGTTTTTTCATGGTTTTCTTCTTATTTGCATCAGGAAAGTCTTTCCAATGTTGACTCAAGCGCTACTCCACGTTCTACAGTGTCGCTGATAGGCTTCAAATGATCGATAAGAGCGTTCAATTCATCAAAATTTTCATTATCTGCCCATTTTTCAAGGTCTTCAAGTAAGAAAGAAACATTTCTAAAACCAAGAATTTCGAAAAATCGATAATACTGGTTGATGAAGAAATGTTCTATTTCGAGTTTGGCGATATTTTCTACCTTTATTTCTATCTTTATAATTCAAAACATTCATCATTTTCAGAAACTTTTGTTTTGTTGCAATGAAAAGTTTTTCGTCAAATAATGCGAGGCAGTCTGTTTCCTCTGAAAGATACTACAAATAAGATGAAAAATTTTTGAATGCTGCATTTGCAATGCTTCTTTCTTGCTTGAAGGCGTTGAAAAATGAGCACAGAATGGAAATTTCGATGAATTGAATGCTCTTATCGGCCACTTGAAATCTATAAAAGACACTGCAGAACGTGTAGTAACGATCGCTCATTTCTACAACAATTTGAACACAAAAAATAAGAAACAAAAGCAAGCCCTGGTTTTCTCTGGATGTCAACATCGGAAAGGCTTTCCTGATCCAAATAAGAAGAAAATGATGCAAGCACTCCTCGAAAATGATAACTTTTGAAGATGTTGTATATCAGGCAAAACTCTCAAAGTTAATTGAAAACAGATGTAGAAGGAAGAACGAAAATGTAATTTTTGATATGAAATACAATTAATTGATTCAGAATGTTTTGCGGTCATACTTTTTCTTTCTTGCCTCTCTCACCAGCAGAAAAACATTCCGTTCTCTGTTAAAAACAAGGGGAAATGGTTATAAGCAATGCCCGGATATTTATCAATACCAGGAACGACAACACGAGTCTTCAAACGATTATCTGCCGCTTTTCGTAGAACCCACTTGCTTGTCAATGCTTTGCTACGAATACTTACTTTCTTCATAAGGTAGTGGACCCGATACTCGAACAGTACCGGATAGTCGAACCTTGTCAGAGTTTTTTAATTTTAGAGAATTATATAAATTTTTATCGTTTCCACACAAAATTGTGTGAAATACTTTATTATTTTATGTAACTATTTGAAATATCAAAAAAGCGAGTTGCTCTATCGTTCACGAAATAATAAAAGTTTGTGGCAATTTGAGAAGCCAGCTGTTTTTTCCTCGCAGCTTATGGTTACAGCTAAGAAAGAGACGTTTTTGTGTTGTGATTTTCTTTGGGGTGCACGCTTTTTTGAGTAATAAAAGCAGTTTAGATGAAAGATTACAATCAATATGGTTAAGGAAAAAAAGGTTATTATATATGTTATTTATTTTATATTTTTTGGGGGTGTTCGGGTATAACGTTTCGTTTTACAGTAGATAGCCTAAAACCTGAACGCTTATGGATTTTCATTGATTTCGTTAATTAATTAATTACTTTAAAAAATAATACTAAAGAAAAAGCAAACTTATTATTATATGAAAAGAAAGTTAAAAACTCACTTGATACTAAAAAAACCTTTGCTTAAAACTCAGGCAGATAAAATTTTATTTTAACTAGAAATTTTGAAGAATTGTTAAATAATTTGCTAGTTAAAATGGTATAAAATGTTTATTTTCCTTAAATGTTTAATTTTTATTGTTTAATTCTTATTCAATGACATTTTTATACCTTATTACCCTGGCGGACCGATTAAACAGAAGGGATAGACAAAGCGTACCCTTATAGTGTCCCCTCGTATCATGCAAAAAAAACTCATGAAAACAGCCTATGTTAATAACAGGTATTGTATTTAAAAAAGTTTTAACGGTGAAAAAAAGCTATTGCAGTTATTCCGTGACCTTCTCATGGAATATTGAACGAAGAATCAAAATTGCAATAAACTAAAGGTTCATCTTATTGTTTTTTGAGTTCTTGTTGCATGAAACGGAAGGGATACTATATGGATACTATAAGGGTACGCTGTAGCGTATCCTTTCTGTTCATTCGGTCCGCCAGGATATATGGGCGATATTTAAATAGATATTTATTTTAATAAGCCACATTTATTTGGAATGTATTTCATACCTCACATTTATTCACTTTTTTATAAGTACTCAAATTACTTCTTGCAAGTAAGTATTTATTATCACTAACATCTTTTCACTTCGGATCGCGCTGTTTGACTATTGGGCATCTGCCTGTACGACAACTGCTCCCAGGGGCTTAAAGAATATTTATATTTACAAATAAAAATAGCTTCATTCGTTTTTTCCAAATTTAAATACTTTAAAAATGTCTTTAATGGACAAAAGTTGACAGTATGCCGTTAAGTGTCGAGTATCGGGTCCACTACCTTAGTAATACTTTGATTATACAATATTAATTGACACATTAGCCAACAAACACAAGAAAAAGCTACTTACCAGGAATAAGACATATATAAATCTTAAAATAAAGATAATAATAATCTGACATGTGTAATAATTACATTTTATAATCCACCGTCTTTGAGAAACATAAAAGTTTCTGCAATACAAACAGATTCGAGATGACCGACCAATTTATATTATCCTCTTTATTTGATGTTCTACGTATTTCATTTTTAACCCAAAAGAAAAAAAAAAGTCGAAAATAAAAATTGAGATTCAAACTTTTCTTTTAACACCCCTCGTACACATCCCTTGTAACTATTTTAAGTTAAAAAACTCTATCATGCACAACAGTTGTGAAGGTCATCGTTATAGCAGTACTACCATGAAACTCGTTAGCCCACTTTTGCTTGGGAAGGCAGTTGAACTCGAAAGACACCGTTACTTTAAAAGGCGGTCATGACCCACTCTCGTTGGATCATCATGGAAGAAATAGATAAAATGTAATATATAATTTTAGGCAAATATATTTATGAATATCATGCAAGCAAATAAGCTATTTAATCACCCTTTAAATAATTGAACCGCTTTAGTAATTTTTAAAGCATTTTTAAATGGATAGGACCCATTTTATAATCGCTTCCAGACAACAATGTATTTAAATAAAAAACCTATAATGCGTTTCGGAATTCAGCTCTCTCATCAGGTACAATCAATTAACAGCATCTGCATTAAGAGTGAAAGCATGAAAATGAGAAAAAAATGCTTTCACACTGACAAATTCAGGCAAATTGGAGATCGATTTATGCGGATGCATACGCACGAATTGGCTCCCCTAATTTTTTTCATAAAATTTTAATCTTTCAGTTTGTCAACAACTTGTTTTTAAAAAAATACGGTATTTATCAGAAAAAAATCTGTAAATAATTATGCTTTGAAATGTTTGAATCACGACAAAGTGTTTTTCTATTTACACTTTCCAAAAACGACCGTATTTAAAATGGATTGCATGTCTTCAGAAGCAATTTCTCTTTTTTCGCAATCTTCTGGTCTAATATTTTCTTATGTATCTACCTGACAGTATGTAAGCTGTGTACACATTTGCTCATTCAGAGCGCTATAAGTGGAGAACGGTTAATTATACCAAAAAAGTGTGAACGAAAAAAATCATGTCTTGGTTTAAACTTTGAAAAACATTATGCCAGATTTTTTTAGAAACACTATATTTTTTTAAAATGAATACCCTACCCACAGAAAGTTGGAGTACAATTCCTTTGCTGATTTGGAAATTCGTACTTCACTGCAAAAACAAATATCTGTGTAGAAACTAAATGTACGACTTTGGAAGCAGAATCATTTGTAAAATTAAAAAATTCTACGTTGAATATGCCTACATCACAAATATTTTAATAAACGAGTTGACAAATATTAAGCTTTGAAGTAAAAATTTCTTTAGCAAAATTAACATTTACCGCTTATAAAAAACGAAGGTAAACGACGAAGTTTGGACTTTTGCACAAAAAAAAAATATTGCATGAGTATATATTTTGTATAAATAATCTGTTATTATATAATATTTGAATGAGCACTTGACGTAGATTAAAAAAGCAGGAGTTTGTCTTGATTTTAGGATTTTCGAACCTTTTTGATAACACGTTTTTAAGTTTAGAGAAGTTTCGACTTCAAGGTTTCAAAATGTTCATTTTGCTAAATTTTTCACCCCCTTGGTATATATATAAAATTTAAGATATTTAAAGTAAATTAAAATCAAACTCAGAATCCTATTTAACGTCCAATTATCAAATTTGGACAACCCCCACAAAATTCTCCTATGGCGATTTAAAAAATATTCCATTTAAATAATATAAATGAATAAAAAAATGTTTTGGACAAAAATAAAAAGTGTAAAGAAAAATGAGAAAGCAACCAAGCAAATCCTCTTCTTTTTCTTATACCTGAAAATCAAGACAAAATACAAAAGGTATAAAAGAGAGAGAGAGAGCATCGCTGTTTCGTTGGTTTTTCTACATTATAAATTTTTTTACCTTCATAAGGAATTCTATACATTATTTAAATATATTGAAAAATGAAAGAGTGGTAAAAGGAAAAAGCCAAAGAAACAAATAGTGAAACTAGAAAATCTGAATGCAAAAAACCCATAATTATTTGATTTTTGTGTGCTCACTGTGTGAGTATTGATTATCTCCATTAAAAAGTACTAAATAAGAATAATAATTGGTTTCAGGATGAAGTACAATCAGTATTTGTCACTCTGTTTGGTGGCACTTGTATTTGGACAAGGTTTTTCGCTTCCACAACATCCTGAATATTCAGGACAGTATCCGGGAACAATAACTGATGCTCGAAAATTTGCTGAGAAACCAAATTCTATGAAGAAAGTTGGACTCGATAACATTGAAGAAATAAATACAAATCACATACAGGTACGGTAATTAAACATTTTTAAGCAAGCTGTACTATTAAAAAACTTTCATGGTTTTGTGCGTCTAATCACTTTTTTCCTTAACAATCAAATATTAAACTTGCAAAAATATGCCTTTTGTAGAATAAAATTATAAACT
>JAAAKG020104711.1:0-15725 GCA_010014905.2 Druon quercuslanigerum | reverse complement strand
ATTTCCAGAGGTACCGGCTCAGGGATCGAACCCCGGACCTCTGAGGTGAAGTCCGAGCGTCTAACCACTGAGCCACCCATTCATAATTTTGTTTGAGGATTTTACTATTTCCTTAAAAATTCCTTTTTTTAACAGCTTCTAAATTAAAAATTTAACGACTCCACTTTTTGTTAAAAATTTATCTTTTTGGTTAAAAGTAGCGATATTTCCTTAAAAACTATTCTTTCTTGATTAAAAATTTAACTTATTGTTTAAATTTCTTCTCTTCTTGTTTAAAGTCAACAGTTTTCTGAAGTATTTGACTTTTTAGCTTGAAAATTTAAACTTTTTTTTATTTATCTATTTGGATAAATAATGTTTCTTGCTTATTGAAATTTTATCATTTTGGTTGAGTATTCAACTATTTTGTTAGAAATTGGCCTTTTTTAGTAGAAAATTCAATCATTTGATAGAAAAGTCGTCTTTTAGAAGAAAATTTATTTTGTTGGTTGAAAATTCATCTTCTAATGTTAAAAATGCAGCTATTTGCTAAAAAATTCAACTATTTTTTTGAAGTTTAATTATAATTTTTTTTTTTTTTGTCGGAAATTCAATTTTTTTGATGAAAATTCAACTGTGAACGAGACTACTTAACAATTCTATGTGTCCTAGCGGACACATGTTGCACTTTAACTTCTCAATAAGAAGAGATAATTTTTCCGAATTATTAATATCCTGAATATATGAAAATAAACAAAATACAGAAATTTTCCGAAAAATAAAAATTCTGCAACAAAAATAAAAATAACGGAAATGTTATTTGCCAAAATTATAATTTGCCAAAAAAATAATAATAATCATGGTTCTGGATAACCAGATTAGATTTTAGTTACTAGAAGTTGTTTTGTGACTTTGATTTAAAATTTTGAGAACTAACTCTACAAATAATCCCTTTTATAAGAAAAATGATACAAAATATTATGCATATTCAGAAAAATGTCTGATTTTCTAACTATATGTTGAAAATATTATAAATATTTTATTTTATTGCTTTTCTTGAAAATTAATATTTTTTTCGAAGAATTTGAGTAGATTATAACATTTCTAAGAATTTTAGATTTAGTTAATTTTTTTTAGCGAACACTATCATTTTTAAACAAAAAGCTTCATCAAAATCCCAATGTTTCAGAATGTTAGGTTAAATTAGCATTTTAAACCAGAAATTAGTATTTTTAATAAATAATTATTAGATTTCAAAGATTGTACATTTTTTAACAATTTACTTTTTTGGCTTTTGGTATCATTTTTATTGGGAATTGTACTAATCTAAAATAGAAATTATTGGATTATAAAAGTTTCTCAATTGTTAAGAATAATAGGCCATGGTAGCTTGCATAATTTTGGATTTTTTCAGTGCTTTTCTTAACTCAATTATAAATATCAATCATAGGTTTTTAAGTTTTAGGTTGCTTTCATGTTTTACATCGAGGATTCGTTTTTTAGTCTTAATTGAATATAATTTTAGAATTTAATTATATTTTTTGTACATTACGATATGGATTTAAAAATATATAAATTCTTTGAAAAATTTAAAGGTTGTTTTAATATTTTTACTTTAAATCGGTCATTTAGAAAAAATAAATTATTTTTCAACCAAAGCGATGACCTTTAAACCAAATTGTTAAAATTTAAAAAAAAAATATTAAATTTTCAAGCAAATAACACCATTTTTAACCTAAAATATCAATTCTGAACTAAAAATATTATAGCAAACTTTTCATCAACAAATTATGACCTCAAAAAAAATGTAATAGTTGACAATTTAATAAAGAATACTTAAATTTTTAATAAAATCTTGTCGAATTCAACCAAAAAAAAGACGAATTATTAACAAACTACATACTTTTTAAAAGAAGATTTAAAATCTTTAAAAATTGTTATTATGCTACCTTATCTTAGTGTTTTTAGTAAAAATATATATTGCTAAAGAAAATCATTTAATTTTAGAAAATATTTATAATGCTCAAGCAAAAATAGGGTCCGCTAACAATTTCTACTTAAAATTGTTTTACTTTTTTTTCTTCAGACAGGGATTCAATTATTGAACTATTGTGAACCTCTTATAATTAAAGTATGCAATTTTGATTGTTTTAGTTTCAAATTACTATATTTCAAACAATATTAATTATGAGTGGCAAAATTCTAAATATTTTATTCAAAAGTAATTTCATATTTTAGCAAATGCAGCACAATTCAAAATTTTTTTTCTTTTAAATTGTATGACTTTAGGTAGTCAGTATATCTTCCAATGGATCCAATTTAATTAATTTATTCCAATTTTAAACGTAAATATTTAAAATTGCATAATTCGCAATTGAATCAACTTAGAATTGGATATTTTTTATTTGAACCTTTTCAAATTGTACGCTGCAAAATTAAAAAAGGTGAAAAATTACTTTTCAAATGATCTGCATTTAAAATTTAAAAAATCTCTAATTCTAAAAAATTTTAGTTTAATTAGAAAATGATAATAATGAAAAAATTTATTGATTTAAGCGATCATTGTAAGCAATTTAGGTTTAGTATATTCTAAATAGACATAGACTTTACAACTAAGAAGATGATTTAGGAATACTTTATTTGAGCTATTTCTGTTACTTATTGTTGTAATTTTATTTTTTCAATGCATGTTGTTAAATGCATAATTTGTCTGTTTCTTAAATATCTTTTAGGTTAACGTGAATTGAGTTTAAAAGATAAAAACCATTAATTAAATACATCATTAAACCAAATGTGACCGAAACAACATTTTTATATCAATTTTTTAAAAAATAATTATGAATTTTTTAGTTTACCAAACAAATTCTCTTGAATGAAATTTTTTAAATAATTGATAATATAATATTTTTCAGTTATCGACGAAGTAGTTTCTTCAACAGAGTACGGGATACCGATGCGAAGAAGAAGAGATAACTGCATTACCTTTCACGAAGATCTCTGTAATACACCGTCGATAATAAATGAGAATTCACTTTCAAGTTCCAGAACGATGGCATTGGAATCGCTAGTTAGAAACTTCCATTTAAAATAACAAATATTTAGTTACAAATTGTTCTCAATATGGAAATATTGCAAAATTATTTATTATTATTATTATTATTTAATAATCTTCATTTAAAAAATTATTTAATAAACTGTTACATAGCATTGAAAAAATTTTTAATTCAAAAATCCATTTTTTAACCAAATTATTGAGGACGACATCATAGTTCGTTTTTAGTATAAAGTATTTTCCAATTTTTCAAACTATGAATATTTATTTAAAATTTAAAGCGCTTGAACATTAAAAAACCACATATTGAACGATTTTAAAATGAACATTTTCCAATTTTGACAATTTTGACTTGTTTAATTTCTAAATAATAATGTTTAAAATGTAATAATTAAAAATTGAAAGTATTTTAAATTGAGAAATATTTAATCAGAAGCTCTTAAAATTGAAAACTTTTGAATTTAAATGATTTTTAATTCAAAGCTATTAATATTACACGAATTTCAATTTAAAACTAAATTAAATGTTTTAAACTTGAAAATTCTAAAATGCTAACATTTTACATTAATTATACATAAGAAAAATGTCAATTTAGTATTCGAATTGATTAGACAACTTTTCTGAGATGAAAAAATTAATTTCCCGTCATTTACACTGTTCATAATGGAACAATTTTTACTAATAAACCTTCAATATGAGATTATAATTTAAACATTTCATATCAAGTTACTTCACTGAAAAAATTAATGCCATAATAATTAAGCATCCAATATAAAAATTTATGGTTCTAAAGTTCTAATTATTCAAAATTCAAAAAATTACTCAAATACTGAGGTATACATTTCAAATAGTTTAATATTTATCTATTTTGATTTAAACAACATAATTTTTAACTTTTTACTTTAAAATCATTTTATTTTCAACGCTTAATTGCGCATTGTTAATACTTCTTGATATTTTCTAATTAAATATTGTTAAATTTAAATGATTCATTTTTTAAAATCTTTAACTAAAAATCTGGTAATTTTAAAATATTACTTGTACATTTCAAATTTCAAATTAAAAAAAGAATGCAAAAAATATTGACATGCTTTCAATTTTTAAAATTGCACAATGTCAAGCAATCCAATTCAAAATTGTTTTTTATTTAGTCACGTTTAAAATATTTAATACTTTATTTCAATATTTTTCAATAAAAAAAATAAAATTTTCAATTAAGATTTCTAAAATCTCCTTGATTTAGGGCATAAACTTGACCAAAAAATTTATTTTCCTAATCTTCAGAACTGAAAAATGTGCAACTATCAAGTCTTCCGATTGAATATTTTATGATTTCAAAGAATTAAAAAAAGACAAATACGTGTACGTTTAAATTAAAATTAAACAATTTAAAATATTTTATTCTGAAGTTATTAAGTTAAACATACTAGAATTAAAAAAAAATAATTACGAAGATTTAAATATAAAATTATGAATCATTAAACGGACTGTCAATCTTCTCAATACTTAATTTTGTGTTTTTGACAGATTTAATAGTGAAATTATGCTCACATTTTTAATATTTAATTTTAAAACTACAACATTGTGAAAATTGATTTTGAAAGCATCCGAAAATTGACCAAAGTTTAAACCAAATGTTTTCGAACTTAAGCTTTTGATGCAAAAAAAAAATATAATTATAAATCAAAATTATATACAATTTATGGATGGTAAGTATTATTAAATATCATACCGTAAATTATCTAGTAACATTTAATGTGATGGAATATATTTTGTTACTAAAAAATGTCATTGAAATTTTTTTAAATCATTTTAATCTTGATATAGTAAGAACTAAGCAATATTTAAAGATTCCCTTGAAAATTAAAGTATTCCTAAATAAGGCTCAAAACTAGGATATGAAAACTAATTCCTTAGAAATTATTCATATTCAAATTTTGTATAAAACTTTTTAAAATTACCCCCTTTTAATATAAATTTCAAGCAGAATAAGTTAAAAATTAATGATAGAGCATATTAACAATAATAAATAAACTGCCGCATTGACATGACAGAAAAAGGCTCGAGACACAAAACCCACGAGAAGATAGCAGAAACATATCTGGACAGAACGAATGAATCGCAAATTATTATATAAAATTATAATAACAATAGGAATTAAAAATAACTTCTATTGATTTCTGAAAGTTATTGAGACATAATTTAAAGTTCAAAACGAAGGTAGATTTTAGGAGTTTCGCTGAGTGACTTTAGGAGAAGCAATCAACAATTCAGTGTCTTTTAAACGCTAGCTCTTCCAGAAATGGATCCATCAGAAGAGAGAACGCAGAACCATCGACGCAAAATGGCACTTAATCCCAGGAATGCCTCCTTTAAAAAGAATAATTTGAAATTGCTTTGCGGTGGATTGTTCATTAATGAATCGCAAAGTGGCTCTTAAAGCCCCTTTTAGGAAGGATAACATCCCCCAAAACTTGATGAAACTAACGTTAACACCTACTGGACTTAATAAACCTTTCATCGAAATGAAACTTGTGAAAGTGCAGATTTATGGTGCTGAACCATAAAGTTTAAAGCCTGATACTTCGATCTAGATAAAGTATAGAATGCAGTGTCCTCGTAGTATATGTTTATAGAAGGTAACTGTTCATGGAGACACCACAAGGAATCGGAATCGCATGCGGGTTTGACTAGAAATTGGAAGAATTTTTTACGAGCGCTATTTTTACCGGGAGTGATAAACCAGAAGTTTATTGCCGTGACAACAAGGTGTGGGATTACATTTTATGCGTTTCTATACGTATCCACCAACCAGCCAATAGCAGGAGGTGCAACACATCCTTTGAAATCTTTATCGCCACTAAAGGCGGATCTTCACTTCATCAGTTTCGAAAAGAGATTTTTTACTTATATTTTATCAGGAAAAGCCGTATACATAGTCAAAAAAAGTTCATTCTATGTTGAACTTTGGGCTTTAAGAGGCAATATAAAAGAAACTATATGAGGGGTAGCAAAAACCTTTCGACAGTCTAAGTTTTTTCTGGTCACCCTGCTTCAGACTTATCGTCTCAGATAGACATTCCAGAATCGAAATTAGGGCTCGGGATAATTTCTTCTCGATCCTTTAAACCTAAAATATTTTTTGTATATGAGTTTGTGGATTAGGGGGAATTGGTTCCTGGAAGTTTCAGAATTTAAGATGAATTATGAATTTGAAAGTTCGAAGAATTGAAGCGTATATGAATGTTTAGATATTTTTAAAGTCCTGAAATACTTTCGAATACATTCAAGTTTTGCTATGACTTTTCATAATTATCTTTTATGCTATTTTAAAAATAATAAAACTGACTTATTGTTTTAGATTAATAATAATCGACTAGGCTAAAAAACTAATATATTCCGTACCAATACAAAAGCGTACTGAAATCATCCTTTGGGATCAATTTTAAATCTTCAAAATTGTACAAAAGTATTTAAAAAATAATTTGTGAAAATAATTTTTTAAATTAATATATTTAAAATAGTGTATGTTAAAAGTAAATATTAAAAAGTTTTTCGTAAAAATAAATATTAAATTATACAATAATGAGTTTAAAATATCTTTTATGTCTTAAAATACTTGAGATAAGGAAGCAACAACCTTTTTGAGTACTGTTATTTTTTTTAAACTAATACTAAGAGTAAAAAATAATTTATTTTTTTTAATCTATTCTAAATTAAAGATTTTAAAATTTCAAAAAAGAATATATTCTCTAAACCTACTTAGTTTTTTACATAAAAAAGTCAAAATAACTTAGTTTCGTTTCATTTTATAAATCTTTCAAAATTGTATTAGTTGAACATAATTCTAATTTTATTTTATTTTATGATAATTATTAATAATATACTTATAATCTTTAAAACGCCTCTATTTTGAATCTAAAATTATAATTCTGCATTTTCAATTAAAACACAGTTTGATTTTTGAGGCTTTGAAAATATGTCTTCGTGCACATTTTTATTTCTTTTTTCTACTTGATAACCATTTCATGACTATATTACTCTTTCTCAAAGTTTCTAAATATAGTACCAAAGTACAATTAAAATTGTAACCTAAAATTGCCAGCAGAAACGATATTTCTTGAAATTGTTACCACTATCTTATAAAATATATATATATATATATATATATACTGTTTATCTTTTTATAGACATTTCAGTGAAAAATCGTTTTTATGGTGTGAACACCATTACACTAAATCGTTATTTTCTCGGGATTAAATTTTGATTTATTTTTTCTTAAATTGGAAATTGCACTTTTTATCGCACAACGCAGGCGAGCTTGTTTCATGTTTAGCTTCCTGTCACTTTAAGATTGTCAACTTCCACATTATATTTAATAGAACTGGATATTTTTTTCTTTAGGGCAAAAGCGGACTTTTTTATCTTTAGATGGTAATTTCAAAACTACAGAGTGTTTTTTCGCTCTCCTGGAAATTTAAATGATGTGGTTATCTACATCTATAGTGCAATCCTTTAAGTACAAAAGTAGATAACATGTTCGAGAGGCACGGTTTTATTTTTCATGTACACTTCTTTTTTCTCGAACAACGTCAAAAGGGGCTTGGAAAATTTAAAAGCCGCCTCAAAAATATTTATTTTTTATTGTTTTTTCGGAAATTTTTTCATAGTGGAGAATTTTAATTTAAAGTTATATTATATTTAATATAATTCCCTGATATATCTGAATTCCTCAAAATTCTGATATGAATAGAAGGGATATGAATAGAATATGAATAGAAGGGAATTCAGGGATGTAAAAGAATTTAGGATATCTATGGATTCCGGAAATGTAGAGAACTTTCTGAATTTCTTAAAAAATTTTGATTTCTTTTAAGAAAAAGTAAAGGTCTGTTTTTAAAGTTTCAATTAAAAAAAATAATTTAGAAAGTTCTTTACTTTTGAACAAAAATGTAAAAATCTTTTTAAAAAAAGTTCGAAAGTGAAAGAATTTGAATATTGGGAACCTTTAAAGATTAACTTTTCTAAAAACTTTTAAAAATATATGTTTTCTATTGAAGGGCTAGAAATTAAACAATTCCATATTTTATTTAAAAATAGACAGATTCTTAAATTAAGATCTATGAACTAAATAATAAATTTTCAAGTTGGGCACCAAGCTTTTTGAAATCCTATCGTTTGATTCTTGAGCGAAAAATTAATAACCTGAAAATAAACTATAAGGCATTTTCGATGAAACGGAAATTACCTCATGCTAACTTAAGAGAGAAGAAAATTTCATAAAATGTGAAACTGACGTATACTAATAAGATGTCACATTGGCATGGCTTAAAAAGTTCCGAGACACAAAACACGCGAAAAGCGAGCGGAAACATAGGAGCTTTAAAGCGGACAGAATGGTTGAGTTAACAGTAGATTTTTATTATTATTGTTTTAATTACAGCGTTCTTGAACGAGACTCGAAATTATAATCTTGTAACTAATTTGTTGAAAAGCGTTATAGCAATTAACTATTATCATTATGAAAAGTGAGGAAACTCGCTTTTGTTTTAGTCTTAAGATGGTTCCAGCATAATAGGTTAAAGGAATTTTTTGCTATAGTTCGATTTTTGAATATTCTGCACGGATCTGTCCTACAGTTTAAGGTTGGATCCGAATCACCAGAACCTCAGTAAAAGTACGTACAATAATTTCCAGAGGAACCGGCTCAGGGATCGAACCCCAGACCACTAACTTGAAGTCCAAACGCCTAACCACCTGAGCCACTGATATTCTTTTATTATTTGGTCAGGGATGCATTTTTTTAATGCAATCAAGTGATCTGATAAGAGCAAGATGCCTAACTTGACATATCGGCCAAGGCTTATTTTTTACGCCATCATCTACGGACTGCATTGCAGACAATTGCATAAATATTATTATATCAAAATTTAAGACATTTCAATTAGATTTAAATCAAATTTATAATCCTATTTAATCAAGTTATTGTGCCCAATTCCTAAAAATAAAACCAAGAATGCAATGACCAAAGTTTGACAACTACAATAAAATGTTACTATTGTAATCAAAAAGATTTTTCATTTCTATTGATATTTATGTCTCTAATGAGCCGGAGAAAGAGATAGCTTGGAAATATATTTTTTAATGATTGAATCTTTTTTATGTTCCTTTGCATAAAATTATTCTTGAAAAAATGGATTATTTTCTAATCTCAAAATACAAAATTTTAAAGAGAGACACTAAACAAGAGATTCTTTTCGAATCTATAGGTTTTGCTCATGAATATCGTATGATTTCTTTTAATTGAGTTGTGAATGTTAACTCAATTTTCATTAAAGAAATCTGTTTTTAGATTCTTATATTAATAAAATATTAAAAATTGAAATTAAATAAATAACAATTTTTCAATGTTAGAAATTTTTAGAAATGTATTATGTTTGGATTATTGATTTTCAATATTATTGATAATATAATAATCTAAATACATTAGTTAAGAATCAAAAAAGAAAAGAAAAAATTCTTTTTTTTTTACAGAAATAGAAAGTAGGAAAGAAAAATGAGAAGGCAGCCAACCATATCCCCTTCCTTCTCTTTTTTATTTTTGTCATCGTTTCTATTTTTATCATTATCAAATAACAACAAAAAACATTTTAAAAAATAATCACCAACGTTTCGAAACTCGTACAGCGCCCTTAACAAGGCATGAAAAATTTGAGCAGATAGGAACAGCAACGAAACCAAGATGTATTAATGAGAGCGCATCACGGTGTCGCTGCTGTTCCTACCTGCGCAATTTTTTCTTGCCTTGATCGGGGTGCAATATGAGTGCCAAAACGTTGGTGAATATTTTTTTAAACATGCTTTTATTTGTTGTGATTTAATAATGATACAAACAAAAAAGACGAAAAACAAGAGAAGGAAGTGGTTTTAGTTGGTTGCCTTCTTATTCTTTTTTCCAAATTTTCATTTTTTTGCCAAAAAAGCAATAGTTTTCTTTTTATTTATAAAAAATTGTTATCTTTTTGAAATTACAATATCAAAATTTTATGGTAGTTGTCCAAATTTGGTCGTTGTATTCTTGGTTTTATTTTCAGAAATTCGGCATATTAATATATAATTAGGTAAAATCTATTTCGGGATAGGCCCCATGTATTTGATTTATCTTGCATTTTTTAACGCAAAAAAAATTTGTTTTTAAAAATCTTAGTTGTCCAGTTTTGTACAGCAATTCCTGATATGTAAATTGTTATCTGGCAATGCAATGCAGCGCGCGCATAATTGCTAATTTTGATATACTTTGCAACAGAGCCCTTTTCGCAGATTCGACATTCTTCCAATGATATATATGTCCTATAAAAAAATACTTCCCCAGCGGACAGCACTTTTATAGCCGGTAAAATTATAAATTGCAAAATCGACGGGCGGTAGCGTTCGCGATTTTGATGAGAGCGCCTATTGAGTTTGGTCGGGGAACAGAGGTCGTTCATCAAAAGGTAGAAAGTTCATGGTTAATGATCACCTCTTAGATACCGCCCTGACATAAAACATCCTGGAATCCTAGCTTCGTTAGCTGGATGTTAGAGTGTTACCTAGAACCAGACTATCTCGTTAACGAGTCATTAAGATCTCTAAGAATAATTTCTTAACTTTAACTCCTGTCGCTTCTGTTCGACTTGCATATAATTAAGTGATTATAGTGGATTCCCACCCTTTCCGGTCTCATGATTCTACAAGAATCTTCAAGACGAATCTCAAATAAATCCTTGTGTCAGAAAGTGAAAACAACAAGTCACCACCTCTGGACCAGAAGATATAGTTGAGATCTAGAAGAGAAGAAGCACGTGTTTCGCTGGAATTTACAAGGGTCTGACTTAAATAAATTGTCTCTAATCTACTGAACTGGTATTCGGGTCTTAGAAATTATGTTTCTTTTATTTCGAGAGTCTTTCGGTGTTTAGCAAAAGAGATAATTAATAATGCGCTGAGTTAGTAAATCAGAATTAGAGTCGAGACTTATTAATATTAGGGTAGCTGAATTATCTATATTTCAAATTTTCCTGTTTATTTTTTGCAATTATTTTTAGTCGTTATTAAATAATTTTATAATTAGTTCAAGTCACACAAATAATCGGTTTTAATCTTTTTAAATTTTAAAACAAATACGAAAAAGGAATTTTTCAAATTTAAGTTTATTTAGGAAATTTTTATTTTATTTCATAGTCGAAATTTTCACGAAATTGATTAAAGTATTGTTTAAACGTTAAGGCGCTACTTAGCCAAAGTTTTGAATTATTTTACAATTTTATTATTTCACAGTTCTTTTATAAATTTTTGTTAAAAATACTATATAACATTTAATTTTAAAATTGTAAATTTAAAAAAATGAAGTTAAGTTTATATGTAAAATCTTAATATTTTAATAGAAAATTTCAAATTTACCTTGAAACTGTGGATTCACATCGCTATCAATTGAATACTTTTGACGGTTACCTAATTTAAAATCTACTAATATAAAGCTTGCAATTATTAATTTTTCAATTATTAATGCCTCTTATTTGTAATTATCCACCTGTTTAAGGTTCTATTTAATGCTTTATTAATTTTGAACACTAAGATTTCATAAATTTTAACTACTTTAATATGTAAATTTGTATTCAACTAAATTATCAAGGAAATGAGTAGCCTTAAAATTTCCTTATGTATCTAAAAAATCCCTAATGATTGGTTGTCGAAAACACTATGTTTGTTCCAAAAAAAATTTTGCAATTTTTAACATTTAACATTTTTTAAAATACGAAATTCACTTTTTCGCATTTTTATTTTTTGGTTTAGATACTTGTTCCCTTAACTTTTACAACAAAAACAAATTGCAGGTCTTAAAATTCACGTATTTATTTATTTATTTAGGTAAAATTTCATAAGACTATGTGACTATAAAATTTTTTAACACTTTTTTAAAATAAAAATTAATTTTTTTCAAATCTTTTAGTGTTTATATTTTCAAATCAGAGTGTGTAAATAGTAAACAAATTAATTATTCTGGAATGCATCTGTATAGGCAAGTGAAAAATTTGATAAAGTACAAAAAAGAAAAGAACTGCCTTTTTAGTGAAATAAGAAGATAAAATCGATTTCCGAGAAGATTTTTGAAAAATTTGGTTTATTTGCATCATCAGTTGTCTTCTGTAACACCAAATTATTTTAACTGCATGTGTATAAAGTCACCGTAAATATATTGCAGAGACTTGAATAAAATTATTAATTTATTTCTTGGTAATTTACATGAAAAATTCTGATCAATGTTCAATATATAATATTTAGTTTGGAACACAACTTGCACACTCTTATTTGAAAATCGAAATACTAAAAGATGCGTAAATACTAATAATTTGCCTAGAAAAAATACGTCTTAAGAAAGAAGAAAATTTTAATTTGATGTTCTCTAAGACCCGTCGCTATTGACAAATAATTTTTTGTTGAATTAACAGTCAACCAATGGGCTTTAAGGAGGGAATTTATGAGATTGAGAAAGAATCCCAAGCTTGATCATCTCTTTTTAGGCTAAAATTTTGAAACTCTAGGATTTCTAATTAATTTTTTACCGATTAGAATTTTCAATTTGACCATTTCTAAAGGTAGAATTAAAAATACGTCCGAATATGAAAATTGAAGAAAAGTGCTTTTAATTTCCAAGGAAAATTTTTTTAACTAGATGTAGTCTACATATCACTATTTTGTTGTCTAATCCATATCCCAAAAAGAAGAAAATACCGACTTTATCTTCCCTTTTTTATTTCTATTGTACCTTGCATTTTTTTTAGGGAATCTGAGAGCTCAAAGGTACCCCAGCCGAATTTTTATCGCGTCAGCATACCTTGCGTGAAATCCTTGCGGGACGATCATAATATCACGGGTCTTATTTATAGGTAGTAAAAAGTTTAAATAAATTCTCTGGGCGTGATATCTGTCCGTCGGTTGTATCTGTCTAAACCAAAAGTCGTTATTTATTTGCTTTAATCGAACGTCCTCCGATCCTCTCGAAACAGTCCACCCTCGAATTTCTGTGATGGTTTTACACTGTGCTGCCGCGCGCGCGTTTTTGGTTGCGGGCAGTAAATTTGCACTCTTCCCACATGCGCTGTAAATTTAACTTCGCCTTTCAATAGAGCCACTGCCGAGGTCAGATTTTATTTCATTTTTTTTCTGCTTATCCCCTCACGAGATGGCATTCATTGTCATGCAGAGCCTCTCAAGTACTTAGATTCGATCAAATCTTCTCATAAGTACTTTATTTTTTCTCGAAATGCATATATATTCACTTCGAAATATCCCTTAATCCATTAACACCCTCGAGAAACCTATTAAAATAGCACATAAAGGATGTTTGAATAAAGTCTTAGATTATTTCTATCGCGAACTATGTAAATACTAATTGTTTGGACAAAAAAAAATAATATTAATAATTCATAAACAGGGAACACAGTGGGAAAAAGTTCAAAAAAGGGAAAAAGGTGTAATTTTTTTACGACAGAGAAGAATCAATAAACATTTATTTTTACACTTAGAAAAAAAGATACAAGCTTTTGATAAGAAGCTGTATTTTTTTGTGTTAAATAATTTTTTATGTTTCTGTCCTTAAAGATTTTTTCGTTTAATTGGATATACTCTTTTTGTTAAAAAACATAAAAAATATGAAAGAAATTTACAAACAAACTGTTAAAAAATGTATAATAAAATTTTTGCAATGTTGCAAGTTCTGTACATTTTTTACTAAGGAAATACAAATAGTTTATTATTTTCAGAATAATTTGAAATTCTTTAAAATTTATCAAATTCCTTCATGATCCTTTACATTTTTTAATGCGTAGACACTCTTAAAATAAAATTTAATTTATTTCCTAAAGTTTTATAGAAATAATTAAAAATCCCTTGAAATCTTAAAAATCCACTTCAAAATGTAAAAACAATTTTAATCTTTTAAGATGTAAATCAAAAATAAATTATTTATTAAAACTATTTTTAAAGTTATTCCTTAAATTTATCTTGAAAAAAATCTGCATAAATTAAAGACACGCGCTAAGTATGCCATCAAGTACCTGGATTTTTATATTCTAATATTAAAAAAGTGCGAAAAAAAATCATAACGACACAATTTTCATTATTTTCGTTATTCAATTTTTTGAAAGGGCTTTTTAAAATCTTTCGAATTTTTTGTATGTCTTTCATACCTTTTGGAACTTTAAAAATGCATAGACATTCGTACAAATTCGTAGAAGCCCCTCGAAATCCTGTGCAATAAAATCTAATTTATTACCAAAAGTTCTTAGAAATTTAATAAAATCCCTTGAAATAGTTAGAATCCATTAAAATAACTACAAATCATTAGATGCTACTTAGATATGAATGTAATTAAACTAATTGATTAACTTATTTCTTGAAATTATTCCTTAAATTTACATATCTTTTAAAAACCCTTGTAAAAAATACACGTGCGCTGAGCCTGCGTTTACTTACCTGGATTTTTATTTTCTAATATTAAAAACATACAGTATTTAAAAAATCCAAAACCATTCATTATTTAATATTAGGAGTTCTAGAATTTTTTTAAACAAAATCTCTTCAAATTATTTTAAAAATTTGTTTAATAACCTAAAATACTTTTAAAAATTTGTTATGTCTTTCATATATTTTCAAATTGTTGAAATCGGTGGAAATAACTTAAAATTTTTGTTGTTGTAAAATATGTATTCAAAAATCATTTAATATTTCATAAAAATAAATTCAATTAAATTTCAGTAAAAAACCAATTAAAGTACATGAACGCGTAGAAAACGCGCAACAGAGCCCTATTCGCAGATTCGATAATAAATAAAAATTTAATAAAAAAACTATATTTTGAAGGAAGTAGTTTATCTTTTAACCAAGTAGTTGGATTTTCAAACAAAAAGATAGATTCTCAACGAAAAACATTAGAGTTGATATTCACACTAAAAGAGTTCATAATTTTAAATAAAAAATAGTTAAATTCATCCATAAATACCATAAAATGTCAACCAAGAAGAATAATTTCCCGCCATTAATATTACAACGTAAACTATTTAAAAACAAAAAATGTAAAATTTTTAAATATTTGGTGTTCTAAAAATATTTAAAACGAGTTAAATAATTTCAGTAATGAATACTTTGAGTTCGTAAGATTGCTGGTCACATATGTTTAATTCTATATCGCAATATTTTTCAAATCAATGATAAAAAATTTGTATAATCATAAAGTTAACATGAACATCCGATGATTCAGAAATTGGCGAATATAAACATTTAGAAATTATATAATATTACCAAATCAAAATTTGTTAACTTCAAAATATTTAAATTAAAACCGGGGGGATGAAAAAATTTTTAATTTGGAATTAAAAAAAAATTAATGAAAAATACAAAAGACCATCTTCTTGTTCATAAACAAAGATAAGGTTTCTTCATTTAAGTAAAAGTAAGAGAAAGAGGTTTGTTTTGAATTCTGTCAAATCTTTAAAAAATCTTTAAAATAATTAAATATTATATGGAATTTCAATTTAAAAGAAATAAAATTTAACATCTACTTAAAATTACGGTTGAGTTTGCCCAACTGTTGAAAGCTCGTTATTGGTAATTTTTGAAAAATTTATAAATTCTAGAACTTATGAAATTTGTGTAC
>JAAAKG020104700.1:0-15725 GCA_010014905.2 Druon quercuslanigerum | reverse complement strand
ACGTAAAATTTCCCGCTCTTTCAATTGCCGTTGTCAAAAATAGAAGTTCCCATTTAAAAAAAACAAAATTGACCTTGAAATAACCTTGACAGCGAGGTCCAAGGTCAAATACAAGGTCACCATTAGGTTCTCCGGGAAAAATTGCTAAAGACTTCATTGTTATTTTAATTTTCTATTTTAAATTTTCTAAAATTTTCTGGGGTTTCCATACTTTTTCCTCACCCTGTATATTTTTACTCTTTTACAAAATTCTGTATGAATTTTCCTAAAAAGTCATCCTTTTTCTGGTCAAAAAATCAACTAATTTAAAGAGCACTCGTCTATTTCGAACAGAAAGATCGATATCTTAAATTAAAATTCGCCTTTTAATCAAAAAATTTTGTTATTATATTCTGGGTTCAGAACTAATCTCTTTTCACAATAAAATTCAACTATTTTCTTAAAAATTATTGTATAGAAAGTCCCATCTTTTAGTTGAAAATTCAACTAGTCTGTTAACAATTCTCGTAATTGGATAGAAATTTTCATCTTTTGATGCGAATTTTTTTTTTAAATTTGAAAATGTAATTATTAAATTCTGGGTTCAGAATTGATATCTTTTAGTTGAAAATTTTAATATTTTGTTAAAGATTCTCTTAATTGAAAAGAGATTCTAATCTTTTAATGCGGACATTTAAAAAAAAAATTTTAATGTAGTTATTAAATTTCGGGTTCAGAAATTATCTCTTCATGTTAAAAATTCAACTATTTTGTTAACGATTCTCCTGATTGGATAGACATTTCCATCTTTTGATGCGAAATTATTTTTTTAATTTGAAAACGTTGTTAAAGTTCTGAGTTCAGAAATAATCTCTTTTGGTTAAATATGCAAATGTTTTGTTAAAGATTCTCCAAATTGGACAGAAATTACAATTTTTTTATGTGAAAATTTTGTTTATAATTTGAAAAGGTTGTTATTAAATTCTAGGTTCAGAACAAAACTCCTTTGGTTCAAACTTCAAATATTCTGTAAAAGATTGTCCTAATTGGATAGAAATTTCCGTCTTTTAATGCGAACATTTTTTTAAATTTGAAAATGTTATTATTAAATTCTGGGTTCAGAATTACTCTCTTTTGGTTCAAAATTCAACTATTTTGTAAAAGATTCTCCTAATTGGACAGAAAGTTCCATCTTTTGATACGAACATTCTTTTTTTAATTTTAATTTTTCTGCCCAATCAGGAGAATGTTTAACAAATAGTTGAATTTTTAACCAAAATAGGTTAATTCTGAACCCAGAATTTATTAGTAACATTTTCAATTTAAAAAGCGGATTTTGAAATAATTAGATGGGACTTTTTATACAAGAATGCTCAGCAAAATAGTTCAATTTTTAACGAAAAGAGATTATTTCTTATTCCAGAATTAATTAACAGAATTTTTTAATTAAAAGGCAAATTTTTCATCCAAGACATCGAACTTTCTGTTCGAAATTAACGAGTGCTCATCAAAATAGTTGATTTTTCGACCACAAAAAATCATAACTTTTGACCGACTCAAAAGGCCCTCACGTATATACTCGGAGTGGATGCATTATTACGCTCTGTTTCTCTTTGATATTAAAACATAAAATTAATACAATAATTACCCCATTTTTATTTTTCTAAAATGCCTCTTCTATTAATAAGAAATTTGACTTTATGAAGATATCGATTGACTTACAAATAGACACCCTTCGATATTGAATAAAAAGGTTAACTCAAAGGTTGTTCCAAATATTTCTCGAAATTCTGAGGCCACATGGGGCGACAGTACGCAAAAGAATATAACATTGGAGGGCGATCAAGATATGTTCACTCAACTAGAGGCAGTTTTCATGGGTCATTTCGCACGATTCGCATGAAGAAATCCTTTCCCTAGTAGCATCTTCAAAAACGTTCATAAAATATCAAGCAGCACTCGACAGTGTTGACGCCTTTATGAGTACGACGAATACTCCTAAGTTTCCCTCTTTACATATCCATGAGGCTAAACTTTAGACACTTATTTTTATACAAATTTGCTTTTTATTACCATCCCATCAAATATTGCTATTATTATCATTGTATATTATAGTTTAGTTGCTACAAAATTTGAACATTTAGTTTAAAATCCATCTTTTAGTTTGAAAATTCATCTGCTTGGAGAAAATCGCCTTTTTTCAAAAATTCAACTACACGCAAACAAAGTATCCACTCAATTTTATGAAAATAATCCTGTAGTAGAGAATAGGATTAGTAGTTCAATAAATGTTATAATCGTCTTTGTTTTACGTTGCAAATTATATTACAAATTATTATTTAATTATTTAGTTGATCAGGCAAGATTTAAACTACCTTCAAAAATATTTAAAGATATTTAAAACGATTTTAAAGAAATCTATATATATATAAATATTTTTTTTAAGAAATTTAATAGATTTAAAATTATTTTAATTTTACAAAAATTCCTGAAAAATTCTTCAAAATTATTTAAAATCTCTTAAATTCGTTACAAATATCTAGAACTATTTTAAATAATTTTAAATCTTTTGAATTTTAACTATAAGGTTAAAAATCTTTTGTCCTTAAACTCTTTTGAATTTTGTTTAAATCATATAAAATGCTTTGCAGTCTTTTAAGTTCCTTCCTTGACTTATTTTCAAAGCATATTAAATCCATTGAAATGCCGCAAAATCCTTTAAAATCACTTAAAATCTCTTAAATTCATAAAAAGTATTTTAAAATATTTGAAATCTCTTGGAAACTCTTGTCCTTTTTGGAACTGTTTTTAAGTCCTTTTAGAATTCTTTAAAATTACTTTAAATCTGTTGAAACTCATTTATAAACTTTATTCTTTTTCAATTTCAAAAAATTTAAAATCCTTATTAATTATTTTGAAATTCACTAAAATACTTTTAAGGACTTGAAAATATTTTGTAATTACACAATAATACATAAATGTTTTTTAATTTTCTTGACATTTTTTAAAATTATATTAAATCATTTGGAATCTTTAAAAATGTGTAGAACTCAAATAAAAATTGAGGAATATTTCAAAATATTTTTGATTATTTAGGAATATTCCGAAATATTTTGAAATATCAAAAATTTTTAAAAAGTTACATATTTTTTGTTGGTTAAGCATTTAACTATTTTGATTAAAATCTTTTTGGGTAAGAAATTTATATACAATGTTGAATTCGTTTTTTTTAATGGAATTTTTCAATCTGAAAATTTAAATACTTCATATTCGCTTTAAAACCTATCTTTTTCAGTTAAAAAATCAATCTTTTTGTTATGTTCATCTTTCTTGCGGGAACATATCGAGGCTTCGCAACGGTAGGATGCCAACGTATACGACGCGACTTGAAGGTACTTAAAACAAAAATATAAAGAACAAAAGTAGTAGGAATTGTTGATTCTGAGTTTTTCTGATAATGTAAGAGATTGTTTGAGGGATTGTGAAATTGAAAAGCGGATGATGATATTTTTTAGGATGGAGACAGATTTGTGTGAAAGTTGAGGTTAGATTAGTTTGAAATTTGTGAAGGGGTGGGATGACTGGATTGATCAGGTTAGTAGTAGCAGGGTTGGGTAGAGACGGAGAAAGAAAAGACAGGTACCAGAACGCAACGATAGATAGAGGCAGGGAAGGATGGAAGGCGGGAACGTTCGAATTGGATTCATGGATAACGAAGCTAGTAAAATCGAGAAAGAGAGAATTTAGAGCAGAAAGTATTTAGCACACAGAAAGGGGAGATAAAACAAAGGAGGGGTACGGGGAAGTACCAGAAAATTATAGAAAAGGAGAGATTAAGAGCAAAAAGCCTGAGATCGATTGAGGCTTTTATCAAAAGAAAAAGAGGAGAGAGGGGATCAGTGAAGAGAAGGACGACAGAAGAAGTCATGATAGAAGTCATGACGATTTATGAAGAAAATCAGGAAAAAAGGGAAATGAATAAAGAAAAGAAATAGTGAGAAGGCAGGGAAAAGTATAAAAAGAGGATGCAGTTATTGGAGCAAAAACTAAAGAAGCAGAAAGATATTATTAAAAAGATAGAGGAAGTACAGGGCAGGACAAGGAAGATAGAAAGTTTGAACTGTGATCTTGGTAGGGACCAGCGTGAGATTATGGAGAAGGAAAGACTGCAACAAATAAAACAAAGAAGAGAAAAAAGGAGAGGAAAGAAAGAAAAAGAAACGTAATAATAAAGGGTACACGATTAAAGGAAAAGGAGCTGCAAGAAGGATTGGAAGTACTAAAACGGATTGATGATAAGGTAGGGATAGAAGAAGTATGAAGTGTAGGAAGGAAAGAGCGGAGAGGGGAGAGATTGGCACTGGTAAAACTAAAGAAATGGGAACATAAGAGGGTAGTGATGACAAAGAAGAGAATGTTATATGAAAGCTCGGAGAGAATCGAAGAAGATTTGGCATGGTTAGAAAGGAAGATGCAGTATAATGTAAGGAAAATAGCGAAAGAGAAAAGGAAAAAGGGAAGAAAAACATGGGTTACATATAAGAGAATACAGATAGAGAGAGTATGGTGAGATTGGGATGAGAAAAGTTAAGATTTAGCAAGAAATGATGTGCCGGGAAACTAGGAGATGAAGCAACGGGACATAGGAAAATAAGAAATAGTAAAAAGCAAAAAGAGACGAGAAAAGAATGTAGAGAAAAATGGAGGATATGTTACTGGAATATTGCAGGAGTTTATGAGAAATTTGACACAATTAAATGTAGTAGTAGTGATGGAGACGTGGCTAGAAATGAAAATGATGATGAGAGTGAAAAATGAATGTATACAAGGGAAAGAACAAAAAGAAGGAGTAATAGTAGAAGAGGTAAAGATAGTAGGAGAGAAGTAGAAGATAGAAGGGGTTTATGTAAACGGATATATGCAGGAGAAAGCAGATTCAAAAGAATTGACCGAAGAAAATAAAGAAGAGTTTAGGCTTATAATAGGTGGGGATTTCAAAACGAGAACAGGAGATGGAGGAGCAAGAGAATAGGGAGAAGAGGCAGGAAGAAAATCAAACGATAAGGCAATTAATGAGGAGTAGAAGAAGTTGTTAAAGAGCTTGGAGGCGTTGGGATGGTTGAGCTGATAATTGATGGTAATTGATCTTGTGATAGTGGATTATGAGGTGAGAGAAATGGTTAAGAAACTAGAGATAGGAGATTATATTGATGCGGATCACTTTCCCTTGACCCTTACTTGACACACTTCTGCGGAGTAATGTTTACGACGCAATAGGGTACACCACACTCCAGCAAGAAAAATTGTTATAACAAATAAATGATTGATTATTTTAATTTGAAGTTTTTTTAGAAAGTCTTGTAAGATTATATTTTAAAGTTATGTAGGTTATATGACTTAAAACTAAAATTAACAATAGTGAAAAAATTGAAATCTCCAATAAAAATACAAAAAATGACACCTTTTACAAGTGGGCTTGGGGTGATTTGCACCCCAGTGTCGGAGATATTAAATAAAGAAGTTGAGGAACAAAAGATAGAGCAAGGCAAGGATTTTCTCTGAGTCCACTGTTATTTAATAGAACATAGGATAGGATTCGAGAAATCCCTAATAGACAAACAGCTGGATTTAATTTTAGAAAAGACAATGATAATGAGGTTTATAAAAGGAGTGGGAGACAGAAAGAATGGACGGGGAGATGGAAGGGAATGAAGTTAGAATAAGTAAAAGAGTTAAAATATTTGGGATATATCTTGCAAACGAAAGCAGATCATAGAGGTCATACAAGAGAAAGGATAAAAAAAAGCAGCAGAGGTAATGAAACAGATATATGGAATAGGAAAAAGAAGGTTGAAAAAATTGGAGGAGAATGTGGTTATTTAATCCGCTGGTATGACCGGTATTAAGTTATGGGGCAGAGATATGGGTGTGGAAAGAAAGGAAAGATATTGAGAGATTACAAGAAATGTATATATGGTGGACATTAGGGGGAGATTGGAAGACGCCAGGATATATAAGGAAAGAAGAAGCGCAAAGGGATAAATTAAGTATCAGTGCGGAAAAGAAGGCACGTGAAGTTGAAACGAAGCTAAAGGAGGGAAAGGGAGGGGAGTTAGCGAGAATGTGGTTGATGGAGCTAGAAGAGAGGAGAGAAAGGGCGATAAAATTCACAAGATAAGAAAAAGAAAGAAGGAAGTTCTTGAATGCTAGAGACATAGAAGACAGAACTGGAGCAAACTATAAAGAATTGAAAAAACAAGGAAAGGGAAAGACAATTAAGAGAAAGATGGGGGATGAATGATGAATCAATATTTAATAAATAATATAAGATGATAAATAAAGAAAGGTTTACTAAAGTATTTAGAAAAGGGATGGGGACAGAAATAGGACCAGAATAGCAAGATTTGGATTGGAAAACGGGGTAAGAGAGGGGATGTATTAGGAAAAGGAAGAGAGGAGAAAGGGTAGAATATGTGAATTGGAAGAGGAAACATGGGAGCACGCATGGGAAGGATGTAGGAGAGGAATGGAATATAAAGGAGGATAAATTGCGCTATCACAGGAAATAGAGATAAAGAACTACTAGATATAAGACTTTATGTAAATAGTTGTAAATACTTGTAAATATTAAGGATAAGATCTTCTTTGTTTAACAGTAAAGCGAAAATATTGTAAGGAATGGAAGTCATGTACACTCTTAGAGGACACATTATGAATAATGATGAACAAAAATGTTCATTTAAAGCGAAACAAATTTATTTTTCAATAAATTGTTAAATTTTCAATAAAAAAATGATTTTCGAAATAAGTTAAGTTCTTAAACAACACAGGTTAATTTTAAAAGAAAAAAATCCATTTTTAAGCAATTATATACATTTTTAACTAAAAATATTGATGCATAAAAAAGAATTTAAACAAGAAATTTACAATCAATAGGTATTTTAATTTTCCATCAAAAAGATGATTTTTTTAACAAATAATAATAATTTCCTACCTAAAGAGACGAATTTTTAAGCAAATAGTTTAATCCTTAAACAAGAAAGTATTACATTTCGAACAAGAAGATACATTTTCAACCTATAAAGACCAATTTTTGACCAACTGCGTGAATTCTAAAACTAATATTGGAATTTTAAGCCAGAAAAGATCAATTTTTAATTAAAAATATGACTTAAGCCAAAAATAAAAAAGTTACATATTCATTTAAAAAAATCAAAACTCAACCGAGGAATGAATTTTTAACTAAAATTGTGAATTAAAATGAATGAAATTAAACAATAGATTTTAACGTTTAACCAAATAGTCAAATCTTGAAAGAAAGTAAAAGAAATTTGTAACAAATGAGTATTTATTTTCATTCAATAGTTCAATTTTCTACCAGAAAATATGAATTTTCAACAAAACTCGTAATAATTGACATTTCAACCAAAAAGGATTTTTATATATAACCAAAAACAGTTAAATGAAACTGAAAAAAAAAACAAAATTTAATACAGAATAGTTTAATGCTCATTGAAAATAAATTATTTTTGAATCAAAAAGTCGCATTTTTAAGAAGACGATTAATGTTCTACCAAAAACAAAAAATTTTCGAGAAAATTCAATGCATTTTAACCAAGCAGCTTAATTTTTAAGTAAAAAGAGAATTTTGGAACCAACAAGAATATTTGTTACCAGAAATACGATTTTTCAAGAAAATAATTGCATTTTTGAGAAAGCAGTTGAATTTCCAGAAAAATATTTGAATTTTTAACGAAAAAAGGTTACTTTTGAACCAAAAACTAAGTATTGTTGCAATAAAATAGTTTATATTTTAACCAAAGAGATAAATGTTACAAAAAAAATAAATCTTAGACTAATAATTTATATTTCAAAAAAGTAGTTAAATCGCTGAGAAAAAAAACTCTTCCTAAAAAAAGTAGGCGCATGTTCAACAAAATTAATCAATTCGAACCAAATAATTAAATTTTCTACTAAAAATATAATCTTTGAAAAAAACAAGAATAATTTGTTTTAAAAAAGTGGACTCATCAAGAAAACAATTGAATTTTGAACAAAGCAGTTGAATTTCCAACAAAATATTTGAATTTTTAACAAAAAAGAATTACTTTTGAAGCAAAAACTAATAGATATTCTAAGAAAATAGTTTATTTTTTAAGCAAAGAGATAAATCCTTAACAGGAAAAAGAAAATAAAAATTTAGATAAATAGTTTATCTTTTAACTAAGTGTTTGAATTGTCGACAAAAAAACGTTATAACAAAAACGAACAATTAAATTTGCGACCATGAGGATAATTTTTTAACCAAAAAGGATAGTTTTTTTTTAAAAAGACAAATTTGCAAGAAAATAGTCGAATTTTCAACAAAGTAGTTGAATTTTCAACTGAATATTTGAATTTGTAATTGAAAAATATATATTTTCAAAAAAAAAATAAAATTCTTTTGCAACAAAATAGTTTAGTTTTCAACCAAAGAGAAGAATCTTCAACAAACAAAAAATGAAATTTAGCATAACAGTTCCTCTTTCACCAAGTAGTTTAATTATTCAAAAAAAAATTGTTGTATAACTAAGTAGTTGTATGAACCATAACCGTCAAGAATAGTGCATTTCACCATGAACTGTTCTAGATACAAGCGCATGCCGCTATATACTGTTTTATACATGAGCGCATGCCGCTATGCACTACTAATACTGTCAGAGGCTCACTGTGAGTGTGAGAGCGAAGGATGTCAAGGTAGAAAGCGAGAGAGGGGGAGGGAGAGAGAGAGACGGGAAGATGGTGATCGAGGGAGTGAGAGAGAGAGTGGTACGAGAAAGTGTAAGGAGCGAAGGAGAGGTAAAGAGGGAGAGGGATTTACAGATTTAGTAAGTGGGAGAAGCGAAGGAGAGGGTGAGAGGGAAAGGGATATAAAGAGTCACTGAGTAGGAGAAGCGAAGGAGACATACAGGAGAGTAAGCGCTACATTGGAAGCCTTACCGTTACCGTTACCGTTACCATTACCCAGTTTATCAAATTTAGCAGTTTTTCGCTTCTATTTATTCTGTTCGCATTTAAAAGAAATTGCTAAAAATTGTACAAATATATCATCAGGAAAGTTACTATACGTTATTTGATGTTGTAACATTACCTCTGCTAATCCTACCTCTTATCAACTGTATCTTTTGACAATAACCCCCGCCCCCCTTTCTTATCTCTGAAATCGGTAACATAGTTTCTGGACGTCCCCTTGCTTCAGTCACATGATTCTAATGCTCGCAGTTTAAAGAAGACGGAAGTAGGAGGATAATCAAAGCTTTCGCGAATTTATCGAGAGGTATAGAGGTAATTCAAGATTTGCTTTCCTGATTGAACTTCGCCGCAATGAAGGGAAGGAAAACGAGCTGAAGCGACTTTTGACGCCCGAATGATCAAAGTAAAAGAGACACGTAATCGCCAAAGGATGCTCCTTTATAGATTTCTTATTTGAATTCAATTTAGAGTTATCGAGGTGCATGATTTGCGGTAAGAAAACCTGAAATTTGCGAGATGAAGATGCAACAAAGATCAATGGTGGGATAGGTTTTATTATTATTATATTTATATTTAATAGCAACAACGGTTTCTTCGAAAATAAAAATAATTTTGTACTGATCTTTCCAGTTGAATGTTTTTATAATATTTATGAACATTCGCGGTAGCTAATCGCTGTCCAATATAAAAAAGGTACCAAAAGCAGTGTTGGATAATTTGCTTTTTTTATTAAATAATTACAGTTACTTTACTCAGCGAAAAAAACTAATCAATCGACATTTACTGATAAGGCAAAAAACACTTTAGAGTCGACGAATTGTTGATTCAAACAACCCAAAACATTAATTAGAAAATGTTATCAAGTTTCGATAAAATAAATGTGTCGGGTGACAATCTTAAAGTGACACTGTGCACGAAATAGAAGAGGCTACGGCGCGGATTGAGATAAAAAATGTAATGTGAATTAAAATTTTTTTTAATTCTTTCGAGATATTGAGTTTTTAAATAAAAATAAAAAGGTGTAATATAAGAAAGCAATTTCACAGGTTTTTAAAATCGGTTTTCGGCAGCGATTAAAAATCGAATTTTCAATTTTACACAAAAATAAAAATTTGCGCCCGAGATATGAGGAAGCTAAATAAGATTTAGAAATTTTTGAGGATAAACAAATTATTTTGTTTCTTAGAAATCACAGTTAAAATTTTCACTGAAATTCTAATTACATTTGCTTATTAGTCTATTAAAAAATTATAATTCGAGCTAATCTTTTTTTACAGTACTCTACAAATCATAACTGTCGACTGATGAAATAGTTTAAAATACAATTTGTATGACTGAAGGAATGACTTTAGAATATATTCATTTTGAATTCGATTTTTTTTAAAGCGCTTTAAATTCTCAAGATTTCAATTAAAAGAATTACAATTTTCCAGAAATTAGATGAATTTTTAAAATATTAGTTGAATTTTCTATAAATTTTCAATAAAAGAGTGAAGTTTTCAGCAAAAAAGTAAATTTTCAACCTAATATTTAAATTTCTTACAAACAAGTAAAATTTAAACAAAATAGTTTAATTTTTAAGCAAAATAGATCAATTTTCAAATAAACATGAACACTTCGAAAAAAGAGTTGAATTTTTAACAAAAAAATGCTTTATTGTTCAACCAACTTTTTAAACTTTCCATCAAAATATCCAGAGTGTTTGACTGACTGTATTTGAGTTTTAAGTATAGGACAGTTCCCTAGATGGTTGGGCGTACCATCCGTGGAGTGTGAAAATTTTTTCGCTTATGTTGACTATCCGAGAATGTTAACCTTACTATTCTTAAGTGTCAACATTTGAAGGTTAGATTCACTATCTCAGAGTGTCAACTTGAAAATACAAAAATATTCATTTAGAATATAGAAAATAATTAAATCTATTATGCTCATATACTAAAAATGATTATCACTGTTAGTCTAAACAACTATCACCGATGATGAGAACGGCTGTATTTTATAATTGAACTGAGTATCTCGGGTAGTGAAATATTTTTTATAATTATTAAAATAATTATAAAAAAATTATTTTGCCACACACCAGAAACATCATGTGATGTTTGTATATTTTTAGGTACATATATCTTATGTTATTAAAAGCCCATACTAGTTTTTTAATAAAACATATTGTTTAACTGGAAATACAGACATTACGTGATATTTCTGGTATGTCCCCAAATTAATCAGGATTTTATAAAATATTTTAAATATTAAA
Source organism: Druon quercuslanigerum (assembly GCA_010014905.2). Taxonomy (NCBI): domain Eukaryota; kingdom Metazoa; phylum Arthropoda; class Insecta; order Hymenoptera; family Cynipidae; genus Druon; species Druon quercuslanigerum. The sequence continues at coordinate 4,480 of JAAAKG020104700.1, read as the reverse complement.
CAATGGATTAAAGAAATTAACTGAAACTTTGAATTAAAATTTTTTTGTGTCGGCCGTCAAGGTTGCTCGAAAGATATGCTTTAAGTCCCTGAACATATTTTACACTCAAAATTATATAGATTATGTTTAAATCACATACGATGAAATGAATTTTCTACAAAATAGTTAAATTTTGAAAAAAACAAAAAAATGGTCTAAGTTAAGAAATGAATTTTCAAAAAAAGAAATACTTACTTTTCAAAAAAAAAATTTCAACCAAGAAAGATGACTTTTCTACCATAAAAATTATGTGTTTAAATTCAAAAGGATGAATGTTGAATTTTCATCAAAATATTTCATTTTCAACCAAGATAGATGACTTTTCTACTGCAAAAAGTTTATTTTCAAAAAAAAGAATAAAGTTTTTAAGCCAGAAAGTTGAATTTTTTAGAAAACAGTGGAGTTTTAAATCGGAAAAGATGCATCTTTAACAAGATAGTTTAATTCAATAAGAAAGATGAAATTCCATAAAAAAAAAACAGAATAATTTTCACCAAAAGAGAAGATTTTTAACGAAATATATAAATTTTCTAACTAATAATTAAAATTTTAAAAAACCTTGAATTTTCAGCAAACAAGATTAACTTTTTACCTAAAAAGGCGACTTTTTAACAACATCTGTGAATTTTCTATCAAATAAATAATTAAATAGTAAAATAATAAAATAATAATAATAAATAGTTGAATTTTTAACTTGTAAAATATAAATTATGAAGTTTTCGATAAAATTGTTAAACTTCCAACAAAAAAATGAATTTTCGACCTTGCAGATTAATTCTCTATCAAAAACTATAAATTTTCAACTCATCCAATAAACAATATAAAGTTTTGACCAAACATAAAATAGTTGAATTATGAGATAAATAAATAATTTTAAACAAAACATAAATCTATTTCCTACAAAGTTATTACATTTTAAACCAAAAAATGAATGTTTAAACAAGAGGATTAATGTGCTTCTAAAAAATATCAACCTTGAAGAAAATATATGAATTTTTAATAAAATTATTTTTATTTCAAAGCCAAAACGACAAATTATCAACGAGAAAGTTAAATCTTCAACCATGGATATAAATTTTCACATAAAATAATGCATTTTGCGACCAGAAAGACGAATTTTCGCCAAATACAGGTTTTAGAGTCCAGAAAGAAAAGAAATTGACCAAAATTATTGAAATTTGAAGGCATTAATTTTGTACTAAACAGTTAATTTTCAACCAAAAAATTGCATTATAATCATTATCTAGAGTGTCAGACTGACTATATTTGAGTTTTAACCATGGGACAGCCCCCTAGATGGTTGGGCGTACTATCCGCGAAGTGTCAAAATTTGATGGTCAGGTTTACTTTCCCAGGATGTCACGCTTACGATTCTTGAGAGTAAAAAATTAAAGGCTAGATTCACTATCTCAGAGTGTCAACTTTAAGGTACTGGAAGTGTGTGAGCTCTACGAAATTGTGTCCTGTCGATTCTATATCCTGCAAAAGAACGTTAAAGCACAATTAATTATATTATAGAATAATTAATTTTTAAAATAATTGAGGTGATAAATAAAATAATCACAGTAATACAATTTTATACATTGTTTTATTTTAACCGCAATCTCAAAAATCTCAATCCTAAAAATTCTCGAGACATTTACTTTAGGTAAAATAAATACTTCCCATTTCCAAATACAGCAAATCACGGGAAATCACAAAAATCGCAGATACAATTTTATGCATGGAACACACTTCGAAAAATCCTTAAGGGTTACTGATGCATAACAAGTATTTAAATTTTTTTCAAAATCTTGAAAAAATTAAATTAAAACCTCGAACACGACGCTCATCATATCGAATCGAACGACCACACAGTCGAGATTATCGTCTCGTCTCGATCGAATTTTTTGTATAATCAATTCTTGATCTCCATTCTATATCAGTTCCATCTAATCATATTTCAAGAAAATATCGATTCTGTGCAAAAATGATCGATATGCATCACTACGAATGGTACCAGTGATTGAAAAGAAAATAGTTAACTTAACCATCCCAGAGTTTCGATTTGATCATCCATGATAGTAAGTTTGACACACTCGTTCGGTGAAAAAGAGCGAAGGCAGGCTATTTAACTTCACCATAATAGAATGTCGCTTTGATAATCCCTGGAATTGAGGCTGATTCTCTGCAGATTGCCAAGTTGAACATAAAGCAAGAATCTTTTGGCTGTCTGTTTCCTCCGTGTAGGTGACAATGCGCTTCAAAAAGTTGTATTGAATTATAACGGTGCAGTAAACTTCTTTTCTCGACATTTAATGATTTTAAGCGTTAAAAGGATTAAAAATTTGCACCAGAAGAATAAAGTAGAAATAGTGTTGAAATTGGTAGTAAAGGCAACGACCTAGAAACTTGGCTGATGAGCGAATTATCTATGCAATAAAATAGTTAAAAGATACTGCGATCATCAGCCTCGTAAATGAACTTGCCAAAGAAGGTACATCAACACCGCAGCAGCTGCGTAAATAAATAATTAATGCAATGATACCCTCTGGGCTAGATAGATTATATCTATAATTTTTAAATCGTTCCTCTGGTTTATTAATCTTAATATAAATGTATTATATATATATACACTAAGGTTTCCATTGACACCCATTTTTGTTCCAAAGGAGCTGCACCAAAATTGAAACCCACTTGCTGAAAAGAGAGCAAAACGATAAGTAAGCTCTAAATGATGCCACACTTGGGGTTCGAAAGGATTCTCAATTTTAATTAAGCCTATTCATAAAAAACCCATTCTTCGCTTGGCCCACTTTGAAATTTTATTTAATTGATAACATAATTTTTACCTTGAAGAATGTCTGTAATCGAACTCTGATCGTCATAACTTAATAAAGATAATTATATTTAAAAATATTATCTATAAATAGATATAAAGACTTGATAGATATCATTTGTAGGTTATGTAGCAAACTTAGCAACATAAAGGTATATTCATATGCAAAGATTTTTTCGTCGTCAGTCATCGGCAGTGCTCCCAATCATCGGAACTTTTTAAACTGCGCTTGCTTCGCGCCGACAACCCGATTGGTCACTGTTAGCGCGCAAATTTTGAATTATATAAATATTTATATTTAATATTTATAAAAAATAATGATTAAGAAATGCCCAAAAAGAATTTTCCTAGTCCCAAATTAGTATTTTGGAGTGACAGATACAAAAAATTTGATTTTAATGAAAAAGAGGTTACGAATGCTGAGTTCAGAGAAATATATCATTTATGTTTGTCGCAATGGTTAATCTTGTCTCTGTCTAGTTTTAAAATTAATTTTTCATTTATTATCGACAATGCGACTTAAAATAAAATCACTGAAATTACTAAAAATGAAATAAGAAAAATTAATTACTGCACTGATAAATGTTATATCATACATTTTTTTAATAACTTGAAGAAGACCTGAATTAAAAAAAAGTGATTTTGAATTTAAAGTAATTTAAGTTTACGAAAAACACCAGTAATGATCTTATTCATTATTAAAGAATAATAAAATATAATTCTAGAGCGCATCTTAGTTTTAAATTGACACTTAATGTAATATAACCGAATTTTATAACTCCTTTTAATTAGGAAAGTTGAAATCTTTACAGATGTTTTTAATCTTATTTAAAGTATTTATTTAATTTAAAAGATAATAAATGAGGTTCAGGTAAAAATATAACTTTTTTTATAACAAAGGATCCTTGAAAAGTGTCTTTGTCTCCAGCTGCCAATTAAATAAAAAAGAATTTTTCATCAAATAGATGAATTTTAAATTAAAGAAGATAAATTGTCAACCATAATTTAAACATATCAATTGGTAAGTTAAAAAGTTAAATTTTAGTTTAAAAATTAATTTTTAACAGAGGATGAATTTTCAACTGAAGTAATTGAATATTTAACTGGATAGTTAAGGTTTCATCCAAAAAGATAAATTTACAATTAAAATGATGAATTTTTGATTAGAATCAATGAACGTTCATAAAAAAGAATTAATTTTCCCTCCGTTACCCGAAAATTCTAATTTAGGATTAGAAAATTACTTTGGATGCATTTCCCAATCATTACTTTTTATAAATATTAAATTTTAATATTAACATAATTCAAAATCATCGCGCCAGCAGTGACCAATGGGGTTGTCGGCGCGACGCAAGCGCAGTATAAAAAGTTTCCAAGATTGGGAACACTGGTCATTGGTCAGTAACTTTATTCTTTAGACTCACATTAAAAAATAGGTAATTATCAATAATATTTATTTATTAAAAAAGGAATCTGACATTAACCCTTTTGAACTTCTTTCTTTGCTTCAAAAAAATACCCTATGTATATTTTCAACTTCTAAAGTTCTCACATAACGGCTTTGTGAGGATCTTCACTTGGGGTGATTGCTAGAGAGATTGATCAGCAACCTGGGTCGGAGCA
>JAAAKG020104689.1:0-15725 GCA_010014905.2 Druon quercuslanigerum | reverse complement strand
GCATAAAGATTGTAAGTAATGGATATGTAATAGCATAAGTAGACTAAGTTGCGTTTGCGATCTCATTCTCTCTCTCTCTCTCTCGCTTGCACGTCGAAGTCATGTAAACCCTTAGGGGACACATTATGAATAAAGAAGATAAATGATTTAGGAGATCCAAAGTAAAATTTTTAATTTAATGTCTTTAAAAGGAAAGAAACTTCGAACGAAAATAATCTGATATTGAAGATTTAGAAATTAAATTTCAACCAATTTCAGCTTTCACAATTGAAGCATTTGAAGCTTTAAAGTTGTATAAAAATAAATGATTATATTTTGATGATTTTGTAAATAAAAATACAAGTTTTTACTTTTACATATTGGAAATTTTTTGAGATAATATTTAACAATTGTCGATTATAAATCTTCTCAATCTATGAGACTCTAAATAATAATCATAAAATTTGCAGAAGTTTCTATTGCAAAACTCAAAACTTGTACATGTATTTTTAATTAAAAATTTTTTAAATTCTTTAAAAACGTTTAATTACTGGGGAAGTCACAAAAAATGCATAATGTCCAGAAAAAGGGAACATATTTAAGCTTCGTGTGAAATATTAGGAACTGGAAACAGCACCTATTACCAGATAATTCACCTTGTTAAATATTCATCAAATATACAGTCTTATTACATCAGATTTTGTTACCACCAAAATTTTGGACTTTGTCAAAAAAAATATCTCCCACTAAATATAGAACAAATTCTTTGTTCTAAGTTAAACGAATTGATCTTTCTGTATTAAAAATTAAACTAAATTTTTTTTAAATTTAAATGTATTTTTTTGGTTGAGGATACATCTTCTCTGCTGAGATTTTTTTTGCTTTGGAAATAATCATATACTGTTCATATACGACCTTCTTGGTCAAAATGTATGCATTGTTAAATAAGACTAGGTCTGTTCTGGAGTGTTTAATTAAGAAGGTCGATTGATTTAGTGTTTAAGACACATGTATATAAAACCTTGGTATTTTTTGTGAGAAATAGGGCAAGAGGTAAAAAAAAAAAGATTCAACAAACAAAAATTGGCTCAGTGGAGTTTTGTTAGGCTATGTTGTCAAACTCATGATAATATTTAACTAACTGCAAAAACTCCTACCCAAGAATCTAGTAGATAGACACATAAAAAAACCATAACCTTATCTTATAAACTAACCCTATCTTGGATACATTCAGACAGAAGAGCCAACAAACTTGATTAGAAATAATCACACAACTTACTCTTCAAAGACTCTATTATATATTCGTAAGCCCACAGTAATATTCAACGACCCCAAAGAAGCACCCTTAGAAAATAAGGCGATGCGCATTTTAGCTGTCTTCAGTTCTAAACATTAGAGGTTTCTTCTGTGAAGTAACTTCAGAATTGTATCATCAAAAGTGTTACAGCGGCATTTCAAAAAGTTGTTCAATATTATCTTGGCGTTGTAAACATAACCCGGGTATTTCTGAATGTGACTTGTATGATTACTTTTAATTTGGAAATGTAATGGCTGTTTGCGGTTGGAAAATTTAGGGAATTGCGTGCAAAGAAAATGGTATTTCATGCTATTTTCAATCTCGTAATTTTATGGTTCTTTTACATGCAGACTTTATAGACTTGTGTCGTTAACTGCTAACCCCTAAGCAAAAGGACACTTGATCGGAAATTGGTGTTGACATCCTGAAAAACATCCATAATAATGTAAGTTTCTATAAGATGTGTCCGGTTATTTAATAGTCAAACATCATACTTTTGAATAAGTTTCATTTTTATTATTTTCATGCAAATTCCTACACGTAGCACACGCTAATTCCTACAACAACCCTCTCCGAAAAATACTTATCACTTGCTAATACCTTTGCACTGTTTTGTAGAAAATTAATTTTGTTGTAGTTGAAAGTGCAACTGCTGTGTTGAGAGTTAATATCTCTTAGTTAAAAATTTGACTAATTTACGAACAGACGGCTTTTGTTGTCTTTGTCGTTTCTTCTGACCTAAGGTCCTGGTAAATTCGAGTATATCTAATAAAGTCGGATATAACCGTGGTTTGTCACTAGTTGTGACTAAATTCATGCATCAATTCTAAACCTATCCAAGGAAAAAAGAAAATTTTCACAGGCGTCTGCCCTGTTAAGTAGCGTTGTCTGGCGGTTCATAATAAATGACTCTAAAAAATTTCTAGCAGTGGGCATTACCCTTATTAGGATCTTTCTTTCAACGGCCTTAAAAAATAAAAAGGAATGTTTCAATAGGTTTTATCCGCAGTAATACAGGATTTGAATGGAACAAAATTTAACAATTCTTTCAAAAACTATATTTTTTTATTAATTAAAACAATAAATTCGCAATAGAACGAAACAGCGTTATCAAGTGAATTCTTCATAAAAATATATAGCATAATCGAAACCTTGGAAGCGACAAAGTGTTGATTCAATAAAGATCTGTTTCTCTGGAGCTTTTCCTTAAACTAAGAGCATAATGTGATGATATTATTTTTCAAATGACGCGAGTTGTTATGTGATAGACAGGTATGTACACTTTATTCTCAAATTAATATGGTTTTTCTCGTGACTTATGTTCAGAAGGTCGAATGAGATAGTGACTAGGCGCTCTGTATACAACACGTGTATAACTTAATTGTGGGGGGGGGGGGGGGGAGTGAAAAACGGAGAATCAGCCGATAAAAATAAGCGACATGAAATAGGGAGAGCCTGCTAGTATCCATATGGAATAATCTTCTAGAAAAATTAATTTCTCTTTAACTCAGTAAGATTTAACGTCCACTAATATCATCTGCTATCATAAGCTATAAAAAAATGAAGTTTGCGGCCAGTACTCCATTGCTCGCTTGTGCCATTTTCCTTAATTGTATTGGTAAATATAAGATAAAATAATATTGTATTTATAATTCTAAGTTAAACTTTAAACGAATAGATGAATTTTCTAACAAGAAGCTTACTTTCAACCAACAATAAAATAATTTGAGAGAATCGTACAAGCTAAAAAGAATTGTTCCTCGTGTGAAAAAGATCTTTAGATTAAAAGAAATGCTAAAATTCTTCGAGGAATGATTCGAAATTTTCGAATTTCAATTTTCGAATTTCAATTTTCGAATTTCAATTTAAAGTTCTTTTTTAAAAATACTTCTTTATTCCTTTTCTCTAAATTAAATAAAAATTATAAAAAAATATGAAAAATAAAAAAATTAACAAATCTGAAATTACTCTTTATTTTTAAAAATCATTAAACGTGATTTAAGCAAAATATTTTTCGAATCGCCTTCAGGAATTAATTTCGACTTTTCGACTTAGAAGCATCGTATAATTAGTTATGAAGACCATTTATAAATGAACTTTGCATATAGTATTAGGGATTGTTAGATAGTATTCTTGGGAGTTAGATTAAAGCCGAAGCTTTATAAAAGTTAAACTTATAAGAACGTATAATTTATATAGATATATAATTAAAACTGGCTGTATCTCCCACAATTATAACTATATACAAATTTTCTTAAGGACAAAATAATGATAAATTCAATGTACAAAGAAAGAAAAAATTTAAAACTTCAAATACCTGATTTTGAATAAACTGTTGAATACTCCAGTATATTCTTCTTCCAAATTATTAACTTTACTTTGAGGTTATGCTTAGTGCACGTCTTAGGAAAATAAGAAATATACTCAGGCTGATGCAGAGCTGCTGTCCGGCATGTTGCTCCCGCTGCCCTGCAACCAATCAGAGCAATCTATAGGTTATCAACGGATATCCTAAGAATCTCAGAAAACATTCTAAAATTAAAAACATTATCCTAAAGCTATCAAGGTTTAAAATTTTCGAATATTTTAAGGTAATACCATTTTGTTTTAGAATTAATAAGGCTATTGAAATCGGTTTTATTTTAAATGATAAATTTTAACTTTTAACGATTGAAAAGTATTTAAATCAATATTCGGGAAAATTTTTAGTCAATTTTTTTATTTTGCAGAATTTTGAAAAAATATAAAAAAAGTTGCGAAATTTTGCAAACAAAATCCAAATTTAAAAGTAATCAAACATTTTAAATGAGTTCCACTAATGTGGAGCAATAATCTAGAGAATTTTAGGGTTACACCCTGATTTATAAGAGATTAAAAAATTTAAGAGATTTCGAATGGAAATGAAGCACTTTTAGAAAGCAGCAAAAATTCTTTACCGATAATCAGACTATTTGATAATTTGTTCATAAAATTTGTTTATAACAAATAAATGGAATAATAAACAAATTATTTGTATTCTTTTAGTTCCTAAACACTTTATTAAAAGAACTTACAGTTTTCCAAAACATGAGTGGAAAAATGATTAATAAACAAATAGAGGAGACGAAAGTTCGAAGCGTCAAGCTCTTATAAACTTAAAAAACTTTAACTTAGAAAAACAAATCAAAATCGGACCAAAATTTAAGGCTCTGGTATTTTTGAACAAAAAAATTTAATTTCCTTCTACTGTGAAGTGTACTAGTAAACGTTTAAACTGACTATCAGAAAAAAATTAAGAGAAATCTGTTTTTTTCCTTTTCGGCTTTTTGGTTTCCACGCGAAAAGTGGGTGAAAATAAATAAGGTTCATAGTAGAAAAAGTAAATGAATGAATTTAGACATTAATCATATATTTAAATCCAAAAATTGCAAGAGACTTAAAGAATTGCCTTTTTCTTTTCTAGAATTAATAAGTTCACAACCGAGAACTATAGAAAATTTATATCCTGCATTCAACGGAGTCATGCCTCCGGTTGAAGAACTGGTTTTTGAACATCAGTTCCACAATTTCGCAACATATCGTGGTGCCAGTATGAATCAGCAAATGACCTTTCCTGAGTTAACTATATATAAAAGGGCTCATATAATATTTGGATGGAAGCAGGGGAGTTACATTCAAAATCCGTGCGAATTATTCTTTGGGCCACAAAATTTCTTTATCGCATTTGACACGAATGAAAACCAGTGGTTTACACTGCCTCGTGAATTATCAAATCAATTGGGTACAAAACGTCGTGCTTCATTCGTTATTGCGCGCGATGAAGTTGCTGCTAGACACGTCTCAACATCGAACATGCCAGTGTACGTAGAAGCACACCTCAAGGCATGCAAGCAGGCAAACGAAAGAACAAACATTGTCGAAGAAGAGGAAGAAGACCTTATGTACGAAGAGGAAACAACCGTTGAAACCAGCATTAGAATAATCAAGGAAGCATACAGTGAAACATATAATCGTGTCTTTACGCTTTATATACACCACCGTGGAGAATATAATATAATCGGACATAGAGGAAGACATATCTAACAAGATACAATGATGCTCAGGTGGACACCAAAGGCCAGGTAAAACACTTTGCTTAAGATTCTGTAAAGATGGAATCTTATCACATTTAATATTTTTGCAACCGAAAAAAATCCCAACCTCAGAAAAGGCAGTTTTAGGATTTAATTCATCATGATCCGATCACTAAATTCATGCAACAGGAAAACGTAAATTAAAATTTAATTGTAAATGTAACTTTAGTTACTTACCTTAAGTAGGCTTAACTCCATTGTACTATAATCAGATCATGCTGCAATTTTTCTTGTGTACTACACAAATATTGTGAGTGAATACTATTACAGATATTTTGAAAGCCAAGTGCAGCCGCTGCAATCATATTTATTTAGCAAAATCAAAAGCCTTATCACATGAAAATTCTAGTCTATAATTCAGCAAGCCGAACAAGCTAGTGAAAGAAGGTCATTTTCCATGATGGTTACTGTCCAATATATCAAGAGATTTTTGGTTAAAGTTGAATATTATATATTTTTGTTTTGGAATAGTTTTGAGGAGGCTGTCCCGGTACATATCATGATTCACGGACGCATTTTTATAATACAATAAACTAATCTGATGAGAGAAGTGTGCCCCAGACATATAAGACAAAGCCTGGTTTTCAGCCCATTATTGACGGACGGGGCTGACGCGATTGGCGGACGTACACAGCTTAAGGTAGGTTCCGAACGACTAGAACCTCGGTAAAGGCACATAGAAAAATTTTTGGAGGTACCGGCTCAGGGGTCGAAACCCGGACCTCTGAGATGAAGCCCGAGCATCTAACCAACTGAGCCACCGAGGCTCTTATTATTTTTTTCAAAACTTTTACTCGGGTGAACCCGGTTATACATCATAGCCACGAACATTGTCAAGTTAATGATGAGATCAGAATGTTATTACGTAATCAAATACGATGCTTGAAATCTCTTGCGATGATGCTGTAGGTATATAATTACGAGCGGCCGAGAGCGTTGAAGGTTACAGCGTTCAACCCTGTATGCTTTCTTAGAACTACCATCTGCCACTCCACAGGTTTTTAGTCCCTTGCTTCCTGATGGCCAAGAAAGTTTCTTACATTGCAACAGGTGGTTAATAAAACGGCCTTCTGAGCTGCTTCCAAAATCTTACTGAATTCTTAATGTTCAAGGTATCCAGTGCATCTTGCGTGCACAATACCTGTAGCCGAAATTACAATGGGATTATAGGTGCAGGATTCACATTCCTCCGTATGGTCTTTCCTTCATGCCTTAACTCACTTCACTTTTAAATCTTGGTTGTATAGGTGGCTGATGTAGATTTTCTACCTTTTTTTTCTCGCATCACGATGTCAGGTCGATTTGGCCGGATGTAATTATCCGCTTAAATTGTAACATCCTTATATTAGATGTCATCTTCTCGTTTTAAAACAGGCATTGGATTGTATCTATAGAAAGACCTCCATTCTTGTAAGAGTTATAGGTTTAAGGCAAGTTGTTGATGTATAACGCCCGCTACATCATTATGTCTGTGCGTATATTCGCTCTGAGCCATTACGCGACAGCTATCAATAATGTGCTCTATGGATTCGTTGGTATCTCCAAATAATCGGCACCAGTCAACCCCATCTTGATATAACACGTGTTTGTGATAATTCCTGGTGCTGACAACCTTGTCCTGTATCGAAATGACAAATTCTTCTGTCTCTGGATACAGAACACCCTTTCATATTCAAATTATGGATGCCTTACTATCAACTTCTTTTTGATCTAACGTTTTAGGGTTCTCGCCCTGTATAGCCTTGTCCCTCCACTTTACTTCTGATCCCTCCATGGTTTTTGCCCTGATATTCAAGGCCCTATATGAGAAAACATTCAAGGGCGTGTAGTCAAGATTCGGTTTACAGATGGTGATGTAAAGCGCAAAATTTCGATCGCTGTTAAAATAGTCTCGCAACTGTATAACTTGTGACTCACACGAAATACGACTTTTAATCGCTGAATTTTTGTAATGCATTCGGCGCTTCGTCATTTCTACGCGGAAAATTCTGAATGCCCTTATATTCAAGAACACCCAAATATTTATATGATTCACCTTCGGTTATTGCCTTAATGTTATTTTCGAACCCGTTCTCTAACTCTGCGGTCCCTAACTCCCCTCTGACTAAATGCACTGTTCTACTTTATCTTCTCCGGACTCCATGTGGAAATCATTGGAAAACTGCTTCGTGTAATCGTTCACTTGCTGCAGCTTCTGGGCTGAAAAAGCGTAAATCTTCAGGTCATCCATGTACATAATATGAGTCCCTTGATGACCATCCTCATTATCATGAATTCTGAACCCATGATACATGCTGTTTATTTTTAGGCTCAATGGGTTTAACGCTAAACAGAACCACAGTGCCCTGAAGAAGTATCTTTAAAATACGCCCGTCTCAATGCATATTGATCTAGTTAGATGCATACATACAATTAAAAAAGTTGTGCGGAGAATTTTTAAATTTTAATAATTTCCAGTGATAAAAATCTTCCTTAGGTATCAAAGAAGTTTTTCCAAAAAGTTTTAGATCTTTTGTCATCAGCGGGAAAAAGTGAAGGTAATGTGAAAATCATGTACGGCGTTCTGCGCTCGAATCGGATCATATGCCAATGTATGACAACCTGCCGTGCTATGGAAAATGATCTGAGAAAAGACCCCTAAGCGTCCAAAAATCGATTTTTTGCTTATGATCGCTTTATCAATGTCTTTGGTTGTAATTTATTTCGTAATTTCTGTATACGGCGGCGTTGATCACCGATTGCTTCTGAGATGGGTGGTGCTGGGAGGAGGCATGTATTTATCTGTTGTTGTATTTACAAAATATATGATAGCCTGTTAGGACATGAAGTTCACAGATAACCTACCTATACAAATAAATATATGACGACATTATCTTTATTATTTATCTCACTGTAACTGGACGATTCAGAATCTAAACGAAAAGCATTTTCGATACTTGGACTTCTTTGATCTTTGTTATGACGACTGTCATCTTTCTTTTCTTATTTTAGGTTACGTTTTGGGAACCTCCTGTGTTTTTTTTTTGCCTCGTCCCTTTTTAAAATAGAGTTTTAAAATCTAATCCTTTGAAAGACTCTCATCCTCTTTTCCGATAGCATTCTTCTTTTTGTATAAATTAGACAGGGTGTCAAATATCTCTAAATTATTATCTCTCATAATCAAATAATAACAGGATTATTATTTAGCATTGTTTGATTGTATGTAAACAGTAGCCTTTAAGATGTACGTATTTTTTCAAATCATTAATCAAATTAGAATTCTATTATCTCTTTATAGTTCACTGAACAGAAATGACACAAAAATTTACAAATCTAGAAAAGGATCGAAAGGATCGAAAGGGTCGAAAGGATCCTTTGCAATGGATCCAGGCCCTCATGACAAAAATAAAATAGAATAGAGAACTGTGTATTCGGACAATTGACGATTTATCCGTTGGCTTTCCGCTTTTCCGAATTCTCGATCAATGCCTTTGCAACAAGAGAAAGGAATTTTATATGCGTTCGGATTACTGTGTATTTTTTTTCTTAAGGGTTGTTTGGAAGTTCTATTTTCACAGGTCATTTGAATTTGCTTTTGATTTTTTTCTCAAGCTTTCAATTATTGCCAGTATTGTAATGATAGACTTATTTGTAATTTTCTTTAATCGTTTCGCATTGTTGAAAGTACGAGTTAAAAAAATATAGAAGCGGTTATCCTCGAGTTCACTTCAGATGAGCCTTACATGTCCATTTATTATCTTGTGAATTGAGTTTTAGTAGTGGTAGGTGAATGAGGTAGGTGAATGTGGTACAGTAGGATTAGTAAAATTGTATTGCAAACGAGATATGGAAATGCTTCTCTTTAGAGGTTGTGCTTTTTAAAAGGCAATATTTTGTAGGTAATGGCTCAAATATGACACACCAAGAGTAGCTTGAATATGGCACACATTTTTTTACCAAAAAATCGCAGTCAGAGATTATTTAGCTTTCTACATTTTAAGAAGATTGGGTTAATGTATGTTCCCAGAGTGGTTGCACTGGAGCATAATTGGCTATATGGATCGGCGAGTGTTGCCAGTAAATTCGCTGCCATTACATTCTTTTAAATTATAATAATAAGTATTTTCATACCTTTAAATTGCTTGTTTTTTGTGTATTTTGATTTTCCTCTTGGTGTGCTACATTCGAAATATCCATTTGGAAGGTCCTTCAATAGACAATAGAATTCTAGCCATCACATCTACCTAAAAGCACTTGAACTTTATAGTTCTTTGGCTAATAAGGTGTCAATAATTTTACAAATTTTATCTAGGGTTATGCGTAATAAAATAAAATTAAAATAATAAATAAAAAAATTCGGGTATCACCAATTGTTCCGAAATTGTGGAACTGACCATCATACAACAATTCTTCGACCGGAGGCATGACGCTGCTGAATCCAGGAAATAAATCCTTCAAAGTCCTCGGTTTTGAATTTATGAATACTGTAAGGAGCAACAGAAATAGATAAAAAATTATTCAATAGATATAATATATATAATTATCCACTTTGTTGAGATTCAAGTCTATGCTTTTGTTTACTTTTTAAGTGGAAATAAAAAAGGGAAAAAAAAGAAATCACTTTATGTTTCTAGTATAGTTTGAATTAAATTTTTTTATTTTCACCAAGTACGATTAAATTGCGAATCATTGTCGTCAGACTTTATGGGCATTTTTAATTATATGCAGGTTCATAAAAGCTTCTGAAAAAAATGTAATGAATGCTGCAGTTACTTTATAAAAACATAGAAATAGTGGCTTATAATATTTACATTTGCCGATTCAAAAACCTGAAGTGTTTATAAAATTTCTTGTTTACACAGGGATGCCTATGATTTTTTCGGTAAAGATTATAAGGATCCTCAAATATAACACTCAAAATAAATTAAAAACTACCATGATTTCTTTAGAAATTTGTCTCTTTCTCTCATTTTTTTGCGACGATGAGAATAAGATTTTTGTTTTATATATTATTTTAATGGGTAAAAATAAATATCCCACAAGTTTGTGGTGTCAAATTTCAAATAATTCTAAAAAATTTTTTATCATAAATTATGGAACGTAATAAATTATAACAAATTAATTTTGGGGGGTGGGGGGTTAGTCATAAACTTTTGTTTATTAATTTGTTTTCGTACCTTTTGTCGCTTTTCCAAAAATTTTGTATTCCTAATTTTATTTTAAGAATTAAAACCAAATTTGTGATTTTAAACAAATTTTTAGATAATAGATTTGATGCTTTCACGATGATTCATTATAATAAAGTAGATATTTCGGGGTTTAATTGTGTACAAAACTACGAAAAGTCGGCAAAATTTGTAGTTTTGTACACGATTGAAACCCGAAATATCTACTTTATCAAATTTTTAGAACGTTTTTTGTTTTTTTGTGCAATTAAAATTTAGGTTTTTGGTTTTTCTAATAAATACAAAATGTTACCTTTGTAAACCTTTAAAATCTCTATAACCTTTTAAATGTTTATCAAAAATGGCTGGTTAAAGAACTCGTCCTCTTTTTAAGGACCTAAAAAAAGCGTGTAAGCGGGTCTTAAAAAAGTGGAGATCCTTTGAGAAATTGCGTAGCAAATTGCGGACATTTATAATACTTTCTCAATCATAATTGATATTATATTTACCAATTAAATTGACGAAAATAAAAAAGCGAGAAATAGAGTACCGGTTGCGATTGACATTATTATTATAGGAGCAATGAAGTTTTCGACAAGATTGTTCCATATGGATACCAGCAGATTCTTTGTATTTACGAAGCTAATTTTGATTAGCTTAATTCCCTTCTTTACCTTCCTCCATCCCCCATCCCTTTATATGATACAGATTTTTATTTGCTAACCTTTATCTCCGCATAGGTTTCCAATATTCTCCATATTTTTATAATGAATTTAAGTGATAAGTTCTTATTATTTAGTAATAAGCAACAGTAATAACTAACAAGAGGCATATATCTTTTTTCTATGATATATTTTTCTTTCTATGGATTTGCAATTTTTTTAATTACAAATAAAGAACTTTAAAGTGACAAATTGTCTACAAAACAGTTGAATTCCCAAACTAGAAAGACGGTTTTCAACAGAATTGATGAATTTGCAAAAAAATTAAATTTTTAACCATGTAATAACATAATGTTCCAGAAAAATTTATAATCGTATTTCCTTACTTAGGGCAGTTTTTAAAACGTTTGCGTAACGTCTTTTGACTTGTACGTCCAACAAACGTTTCTAGAACAACAAAAATTATATTCAACAAAAATATTTCGTTGAGCAGGTATTATTGCGAGGTTTCATTTAAAGTTATCTGTCTCAATTAGATTTCGACAAAATGGTTCAAGAATAAAAAATATTAATTTTTCAATCAAATATTGAATCTTCCACCAGAGATTTAAATCATTATCAAAGCAGTTGAACTTGCAACCACCAAGATTAATTTTCTCTTTAAAAGACAAACTATTCAACAAAAAATTGCTTTTGAATCTTCCAAAATTTTGTCGATATTTTTATAAATTTTTAAAATTTACTTGAAAAATCAGGTTTGCTCATTTTTTTATATCTTCGAGATTTTAAATAATAATGCAATAATTATATAATTATCTTAAATCACAAATTTTTCAACAACAGTCTAATTTAGTAACGTAAATTGCGCATACCTCTTCTTGTATATGAATTGCATGAGAAACATCAAAAACATTTTCAAGAGAAAGAATATAAAAATATTGCAACAAATTTTTTGAAAAACAAGAACGCTATCTATAAAAAATAGGTGAGAAATGATTCAAGAATATTAATATGCATTTTTGTTCCTCAGAGGGCTACTTAGCCCTAGGGACTTTTTCAATCAATTACAAATTGCAATTAGTTTCAAATAATAGACAACTGAGTTTTCTTTTTGTTCTTTGCTGAAATATTCCTAAAGTCGCAAAATAATTTTAATAATAGATTCAAGGTTATGGCAATGCTCATAGAAACTTTAACAAAATTATATTCTTACAAGAGATATAACTGCTTTGTGCCTCTACCTGGGTGCCGATGATCAGGGTAAGGTTCCTTCAAAGCGGAGGAGGTTTCCTATTAGGAAATGTTAAAAGGTCTTTATTAGGCTAGAAATAAATTGGTTTTTAATAAAGCGTTGAATGGAGAACAGTGTAACTAGTTTGGGTAGACAAACCTAAAACAACAACAATGCCCACAGCTCTTTCTGATTTTATTTTATTTATCACTATTAAAATTATAGCGCGGGTTGGACAGGCACAATAAAAGACATTTCCGCAATACAAAGTAAAAGTGTCAAGTTCTACTGAGTTACGATCTCTCTTCCAGGATTGAAACGACTGGCAAAAAAATCAACCACAGGGTCGCCGAAAACTTTAAATTTTGTTCTGAAAGAAAAATCTGGTAATGATCATTAATACTCGAACCTGTTTCTCCTTTGCGTAAAAACCATGATATTCTAGAGAGCCTTTAAAGAGCAGTTAGGGAAGCATCCGAGAAAATCTCGATGGTGAATTCAGTCCTCTTAATGGACCTGTAGCCCGTTGAAGTGTAGTTTCCCACCACAAAAAATAGTGCAGGAAAACAGGCTGCTGGATAACTGATAAAGTGGACCAATTCTCTAATCTTCCTTGCGATATTTTTTCATTTACTCCATCTGATTCAGAACAGCAAGTCTTTTGGATTCAGCAAGCTCTAAAACCATTCGCGATGAATCAAACATCAAGTCTAAAGATTACTTTAAACTGTCTGAATTTTTTCCTCGTCAATAATAAAGTCGAGTTTCTTCAATAACTTTTTGGTTATTGACTGCAGGCTTTAAAAGCTTTGCCAAACATAAGGATCTGTACAAAGGCCAAAGGGTACGTACGTGAATTCATAAGTTATACCGCCGAACTGAAATGTCAAAAATTTTAATTTACTTTCGTAAACCGAAATTGAATCGAAACAGTCCTTTCGGTCTATGTTTAGCATGAAGCAGTCCCTACTTATTGATCTAATTGCTGTCTTATGGCCCTGAAGTTTGAAATGAAACGTTCATGCCCTGTTTGGATATGATGCCCAGCTAGTGCTATCCAATATAGATTTTGGCTATGCTTTAGATGTAGTGTTTATTGCGAATCCCTTCCTATTTTTCTGTGGCAGATTGCATGTACATTACGTAGGATGGTGGTCATGTTTCTCTTTCTTTCTTTATTAGGTTGTATCGCCATTTTTAAAGTGTATTAAATTGTTCTTTTTTCATTTGCTTCTGTTCGTAATTTCTTTCGTAAGTTACCTTTATCTGTTATGGACACAGTTTCGTATACGAGGTCGTTAACGTACGATTGCTATAGCGTTAGTACTAGTTACGAGCATGTCCAAAAAGAGAAATATTTAGTTTTGTTTCATTACAAAATATTTACAAAATGTTTGATCAGACGTTAGGACATGCAGTTTAGATAAAATCCACCTATATAGAAAATAGGGATAAGGGATATAATAGGATACAATGCCTATCCTATTTGCATTTCCACTCTCTCGAATTTCAAAAAACGACTTGATTGGCGAATTAGGCTCGACTAGTCAACGGCGAGGTTCTGAGGCCAATCACGCGCATATTAGAGAGTAGAAATAAGAACAATTTGAACTGATAGCTCAGTTTCTGGTTAGCTCAGGTTTTGTGAAGTTTTCGATAAGGAAGAGCTTTTCACTAATATTTAATTGTGTCAAATACTATGGATTTTGCTAAGAATGTTGCCGTTAGATTAAACCTATTTTGCCTAACATTCAGTTGTCAAAAATTTTTGAACTGTTAAAGAGCTCGACTAGCATAGTCTGCGTTAGAAAAAAGACATTATTGTATCCAGGAAATAAATCCTCTGAAGTCGTGTGTACTGAATTCAATAATTCTTTGAAAGGAAATTAAATTATGTAGGTGAATGTAACTGTTTACAAATTTAGTATTTCATTTCAATGAATTGTAAAGTAATTGTTCATAGACAGAGCTTAGAAGGTTTCCACGAATCGACCCATGTTTTGATATCTTCATAAGAAGTAATTCATTGCTCAGACGGAACATGAGTCATGGATCAGAAAAGGTGGTAATAAGGCGGCGCGATGTCTGAAGAATATAGAATAAGGGTGTACTGGCTACAATTCCTGTTATTGGTCAGAGATCCCCAACGTGGATACTGGTCAAATCTGATTAGCGGATAAGGTCTTTTTTTAAACTAGGAAAATGGAAAACCAAACCTAACGAGCACGGGACAAGTCGGCAGTGATTTTATTAAATAGTAAATTCAGCTAAGACCGTTAACCGAGTAATGATTAAAAAAAAAAGTGTAACAAGAGTCGAAATGGGTAGCAAAAAAAGTTAATCTTACATTCACACAAAACTTATTATTGTTTCATACAATAAAAAACTTTAAGGTGTATACCACTAACTAATGGTTTTCTCTTTTGTGAATACCCTGATAATCTCAAAGATTGCTTGGAAAAATATAGTTTATTCTTTCAATGACGGTTGTTTGGCATATCGAATATTATCTCCTGTTTCGATATGATGCTAAGCAAGTGCTGTTGCTTGAAATATTTTAGCCTTACTTCAGCCACATGTTCCTTTATAAGTTTTCTTATCACTCTCCCGGTTTCTCGAATGTAGGCGTTGCAACAAGTTAAAAGAATTTTATACACTCCGGGATCACCGACAGATAGATTTTTGTCTTGAGGATTATTTTTCCTATTTGTGCTGTAATTCCTTTTGTTAGTTATTTTTTTATGTAGACAGTTATGTATATGAGTGTGTTCATCACGGTCTGCCTTTAAAATGGGTGGTGGTGGGATCAGGCCTGCAGATTCCTGTTTTTGTGAGTTCTCGGTATCCTTCACGTCCCAACGTGTTAAAAGATATTTTATAAATATTCATAAAATATCGGATAGCACGTTAGGACATGAAAGTCACACATGACCTACCTTTACGAACAGATACCTACGTTCCTCCTTTTTTATCAACTATTTGAAAAAGAATAAATCATTAACTTCCTCACTTACAAAGCTGATTCCAGAAAAAAAATAAAGATAACTTAGAAAAAGAATTGCAATACTTTAAAAATATCCTGATAAAGAGCGGTTACACTCAAAAATGATTAAAGCAATAATAAATTAAAAAAAAAGATTTAATACCACCGTCTTAATAAAGCGGAAGAAAAACGACAACTGTCCTACCCTACATACAATGTTTCAAAGAAGAAAAAAGAAGAATTCTCAGCAAACACATACTGTAAATCATATTTAAACAACCTGCAAAAATAGAAAAACTTGTGAATAATCTTAAAGC
>JAAAKG020104678.1:0-15726 GCA_010014905.2 Druon quercuslanigerum | reverse complement strand
GTTTACAGTAGTGGCTTTCATTTATTATTTAATATGAAAATAGTGGCCATAAAAGTTTTAAACTTAATTTAATATTTCAGTAAGATCATTGCCTATAATTTTAAAAAAATTATTTTTAATAATGATTTGATTAAGAACTTTTTGTAATGACTGTTTATTTTGTATTAATCTTTACGGTTTGAATATTCATAAATTATTTTATCTGATATGTTTATCTTAGCAATGTAGCAATTCGATGAATGAATGAAAATATATATGTGATTTTAGAAACTTGTTTATTTGTATTTTTCTATTTCAACGCAAATGCTTATTCTTCAAGTACAAAATGTTAATATCGAAATATTTTATAAAACTCACATAGATAATATTTTTCTGACTTTATACATGAAAATTATTAGCAAAATTCATCGCTGGCTGATGTGTGTATGAAATTCAAAACGGATAGGGACCTGCAAATAGTTTTTAAATATTTCAAAGAATGTATTTAAAAAAAAAGATTAATTGTGTAGAAAACCAGGTATTGCAATTTCAAAAATAGACTTGTGTTGTTTGTTTAATTGCGGTAGATTATTAGAAATCATCATTTAAAAGAATGCTGCGTAGAATAATGTTGCAGAGACAAAACTATTTGGTTTCAGACAATTTTGTTTCAAAGAGTGTAGAGTGTCTTAATAATAATACCAATTAATTTAAACAATATTATTCTATGTCACTCGATTTTATTTTATATTTATTAAATGTTGCATGAATTTGTCGATAGTTATTGCTTATAGAAAGCAGAAATGCAGATAATTCTTACTTTGAATTATTAGAGAAGTTACTCACACTTGTGAGAGAAAAAAGCTGTGTTGCAAATACAACTCGGGGCGGCAAATACAACAACGGCGAGGTGTATATATATATATATATATATATATATATATAGGTCAGGGAGTTGTGGCTACTCATATGGCCAAACTTCTTCTTAAATAGTCTGAAAAAGATAGCCCAAGCTCATTTTGGGATTCGCGGAGGGGGGCATTTCACTATTGTTAATGGGGTTTACCCTTTGATCCTTATTCGAATTAGCGAATTTTCTAAAAGAATTAAAATTCGGATTTAACACTAGGATTTTAGTGAAGAATTACAATTTTAACTTTGGAAGATGGAATTTTAGTAACGAATTATAAGTTGTAGTCCGGGATAGGGAAACTAAATAAGGAAATGAAAATTTGACAATTAAAACAGGGGATTGTCGTTAAAAATTATCCTTTAAAATTTTAAACAGGTAATTTTGTAAATAATTTTTATTTTATCTTTGGGCAAGTCAAATTCCGCAAAAAAATTGATTTCTGACATTGAGATAGGTTCTCTAGATAGGTATTCTCTAGAAAGAATTATAATACTAAGATAGAAATAGGAATTTCCGTTAAGAATAATTATAATGTTTATTTCAGTTTTACTTTAAATCAGGAATTCTCCTTAAAAATCGTAACTTTTAGTTTCGGACAGGGAGCTTCCGTAAAAAATTATAATTTGTCTTTGGACAGGGAATTTTTGTCATGAAACGGGAATTTCGGATAACAATCCTTATTCTGATTTAAAAGATGCGAATTTAAAAAATTGCTGTTTTAAGTCATAATTCGTACAATTTTTAACTTTCCTGTCTAAAATTTTCTGAAAAATTATATTGGAATAAGGATTTTTTTAAAGTAGGTCTAATTGTAACTTGATATGATAAATGTTCTCAAATAATTATAAATCTGAGTTTCTACAGAGAATAAATAAGTAAAATACAACAAAAACTCCAAAAATAATTATAATTTTGACGTTAGAATATTAAATTTTGTGAAGAAATATGATGTTTTCCTAAGACAGATGATTTTTAAAGTAAAATCAAAAACTTTTGAGAATAATTTTTATTTTGGTTCATAAAAACGAAACTTACGAAAGAATTTACGAAAATTTTAAATCGCTGTTCCATGTCCATATTCGTCAGATTTTGAAAATTTCTTTTCTGAAATCAGAATTGTTTTGAATTTAAAGAAAGTGCTTTTACTCATTGCGCCGAACTGAAGTTACATGAAAAATATTTGACTACAACTTACAAATTTAAATTTAATTAATTTCCATTAAAAAAATTTTCCGACTATTTGGTTGATGAATGACGTATTTGTTGCAAAAGTCATGTTTTTTAATAAAAGATTAATCTATTTAGTTGAAATTGCAATATTTTTATTGACAAAGTTACGAAATAAATGCGTTTTATAATCCCAATATGTCACCTGCATTAATTTTATTGAAAATAATTTATTTTCCTATTTTTCTCAAAAATCACATAATTTACCCTGTTTTCAGAGCATTTTAGGTTGTGAAGTCTTCAATATTAAAATTTGAATTGTGCTAATTTATAATTTTCTGATCTGTCTGAACATTACTTGTAAAATTTATTTGAGCAATTTTACCTTGGGTTCACCCCCGAATCCAGCATTAGTGTTTCATCTATCCTTGTAAATCCAATTTGATCAAGTAAATGTGTATTTAAATCAAATTTGTTTAGTAGATGTTTATTTTTACATTACAGCCCTCTTCTTGTGTGAACAGTAGTCACTTTTAGTCACTTTTTTACTTTTTTCAAGTAAACTAGTTTCTGAAATCCCTACTAATCCACTGATGATCACTCTTCCCTAATCAAAGGATAAAGTTTTTTATGCATAGCTCAATATAAAATCAATTTTGAAACCTTATTTATCGATACAGTGATTGTTTTTTATCAAAAGATTAGGATAATAGTTCAATGGTAAATTTTACGAGTATATTTATGAAGGCGATTTAGGATAGTTGAGTATTGAGCAGCTCAAATTGAATCGGATAATATATCTATAAGTACAAGCTTTCTTCGAAGTTTAGATAAGTGTCGTAAAAAATATCCAGCAGTGTCAGCAAGCTCATTTCTCGCCTTAGGTCAAAATCCTTCTCTCGAAACCTGGGAAGAGCGAAAAGAAGTAAAAATCTTAGGATGAGGCAGAAGGCGGACTCTCATTCAGAATTAGTTGAAGATACGGACCGTAAAGTCGGACGCGTGACTAGCGAGAAAATGCTTTCTGAAAATCTTGAGACGTTGCTATCTCTTCACCCTAGAGGGATCTTAAAGACGTCGGTTCGTTAAACCCGCAAACTTTTGAACTATAGCTCTACTTGCATATATACATATAATAAGTTTATAGTTTACACCACAGGAGTTACTTCTCAAGTTAGAGACTATTCTGAAAATCTTGGACACTCGAAATCCCATTCCCATTAAACTTTCCTTCTTAATTTCACCCAAGATTTTCTATAGTTCGGATTTTAACTTTTTTGTATTCTTGTTTTCTCCATAATTTCTTTGAAACATTCTTCTACTTCCGCGTGAGTCTCTAGCCAAAGTTTCGGTTTGAATTTCAAATTAAAAAACATTGCAAATTAAAATTAAATTTTAATTTTTGAAGCTGAGGACCATGTAATGCAGGGATCGTTTTCTGTCCCATTTTTAACCTATCCCGATTTTTCATTAACTTTGACAAATCACCTAAAACATGTAAAATCGAGAATTTGGATACTAAGGGTATTGAGGCATAGTATCAAAATTCTGATATTGGTAACCAAGACCTAAAATTATTCAAATCAATTAAATTTATTGAATAAATGGAAGAGCTTTAAATTCCTGTCATTTTAAACAAAAATATTTTATTTGTAACCAAATGGTACATTTTCAACCAAAACGGATAATTTACTGCCAAAAAAACGAATTTTAAAATGTCTAGGTGAATCTTCAACCTCAAAAATAAGTTCTTAACATTGTGGTTCTACTTTCAACACAGTAGTTGAAATTTAAAAAAAATTTAAATAAAAATCGTAATGGTTAATATCTCATTGACTTAGTTTTTAACAATACATTTGAATTCTTAAAGAAAAGAAAATTAATTGTGAATTAAACCGTTGTATTTTTAAATAAAATGTATAAAGTTTTAATAAAAAATGTCATAGTTAAGATTTTAACTTGAAAACATTCGGATTTTCATTAAAGAAAAGAGTTAAATTCATTGAAAAAGATAGATTTCTTACAAAAAGTTTTATTTTTAACCTAAGAAGGAAGAATTTTCAATAAAATCGTGGCAGCTTAAACCGAAGAGCTAAATTTTGTACTTAAATAATGAATCATTATTGAAAAAAATTCTTTTTTAATAAATTGCTTCAATTTTCAACCAAAGTTTTTAACTCAAAATGATAAATTTTCAACGAAAAATGTAATAGTCAATATTTATACTGAAACCTTTTTATTTTTAATAAAAAATAGTTAATTTCATAAGAATAAAAATTTGCAATATATAAGCTGATTTTTCCAGCAACGAATTTTCAACCCTGAATTATACATTTCGACAAAAAAGTTGATTCTTAATCAACTGGTTGAGTCTCATAGTCAAAATGTTGAACTTTGAACAAGACAATAGAAATTTTTAACAAAAACGGTAATGTTAAATTAAATAGTTTAATTTTCTAATAAAAAATCTAAATTTTAAACCCAAATAGATAAATTTTCAACAAAATAGTTATATTTTCTGCCAAAAAGATGAATTTTCAACTGTATTGGTGAATCTTCAACCAGAAAAATGAGTTCTTAACTTCGTGGTTCTACTTCCAACACAGTAGTTGCAACTAAAAAAAATTTAAATAAAAAGGGTGATGGTTGATATTTTATTTAATTAATTTTTAACAATACATTTGAATTCTCAATGAAAAGAAAATTAATGGTGAATCAAAAAATTTTAGTTTTAACTAAAATATATTAAGTTTTATGAAAAATGTTATAGTTAATATTTTAACTTAAAAACATTCTAAAATATATTAAGTTTTAATGAAAAATGTTATAGTTAATATTTTAACTTGAAAACATTCTGATTTTCATGAAAAAATAGTTGAATTCATCAAAAAAAGATGGATTTTTTAGAAAAATTTAATTTTTAACAAAAAAAAAGAAGAATTTTCAAATATATCGTTACAGCTTCAACCGAAGAGCTAAATTTTTTACTTAAATAATGAATCCTTACTGATAAAATTCTTTTTTAATAAATTGGTTCAACTTTTAACCAAAGTTTTTAACCCAAAAAGATAAATTTTGAACGAAAAATGTAATAGTCAAGATTTATACAGAAACCTTTTTTATTTTTGATGAAAAATAGTTAAGTTCATTAAAATAAAAATTTGCACTATATAAGTTGATTTTTCCAGCAAAGAATTTTCAACCCTGAATTATTCATTTCGACAAAAAGTTTATTCTTAACCAACTGGTTGAGTCTCATAGTAAAAATGTTGAACTTTAAACACGGAAATAGAAATTTTTAACAAAAAAGTTAATTTTAAACCAAATAGTTTAATTTTCTAATAAAAAAATTAATTTTAAACCCGAATAGATGAATTTTCAACAAAATAGTTATATTTTCTGCCAAAGAGATATATTTACAATTAGAATGACGAATCAAAAATTTTAAATAAAGCAATTCAATTCTTAACCAAAACAGATTAATTTCTAATTAAAAATGTACATTTTGAATAAAAAATTAATTTATTTATACAAAAAGAGATGAATTTTCAACAAAATGATTGAATTTTCAACCAAAGTAGATTTTTTATTCCTGATAGAAAACAAATTTTAACCAAATTGTTTAATCTTCAAATTATAAATACTGACTAAATACCAAAAAATAGATAATTTTTATTGTTATCCTTACAATTTTTTATTTTTACAATCAAGAATTTTTTTTAATCTTTGTGTGGTGCATTAAAATTTTTTACTCGCCATTCAAAAACATTTTAACATCTGGGAATCTTTAGCTAAAAGAAATAAATTAGACAATTTAAAAGTCTTGGGAAAGAAAAACAGAAAAAGTAGGTTTTTTAAATATATATTTCTGTATTTTTTAAAGTTTTGTGTTCTTGCTTACTTAAGAAAATACTTTTAACAACTCAGAGTATAATAAATTTTGGAACATACAAACATTAAAATCATTTCATTTTACTCTTTATCTATTTTGTAGCCTTTGATCTTTACGATTTTTTAAATGCATTTTATCAGTAGAAGGTGATTAAGTGTTTGACAGATTTTTCGAATCCAGTTAAAAAAAATATGATAAAAAACTGAATTTTTCTTTTATTTCCTTTTTTTTGTTTCAAATGGAAGCAAGAAACCACTGTGATTCTTTATACTGTATTTATTTACGATCTTTCGAGGATTACTTATCGTCCCTTCTTATACTTATTCTCCCATTGAAATATTTAAATCCTCTAAAATTAAGAATTCTTTCTTTTTTGTCCCTTTTAACGGAGTTGCAATACATTTTTTAAAATCTATGATGAAAATAAAATTATGACAAAAAACTGAAACGTCTTGCAAGATATTATTTTTTATGATACGAATTCCAAACATTCAATCGTGAAACTGAACCTAAAATATAAATCTATTCTACATTTAAGAATGCAAAGTTTTTATATTATACCAGCCTATTTTTAAAAATATTAGTCAAGTCATTTAAATATTTAAAATACCATCTGCAGAAAATATTAGGATATTCATAAGCATTAGATGCTTAAACGAAATTTCGAAAATAAATAATATTACTGAACAAATTGTGCAATACCAAATTGTTTTCATATTTTTGATTAAATAAATTTTTTATCTATTTTTTTCGTCTCTCAAGTTTTTTATTATTTTTGAACGTATTTCGTATTAGTGCCCATATTTTAATACACATAAACGAGATTAGTAATGTGTAAATCTAATATTTTAATGTGTGGCTATATTTTATTTTCCAGTGCCATTAATATGATTTAGATAACTAGTATTTCAATGCACATTTCTACTACATAGATCAATAGATAATAATAGTGGAACCTTGACGTTCATAAATTATAAATCCGACGTGCGATGTACATACCATGAAATCGTGCAATTCACATTATTTTCTCCTAGAGCAAATAACAAATCAAATAAACACAGTGGTTTATGAATCAGATAAACTAACATAATAGCATGTTCCGTTCCAAACAAAAGATATTAAAGATTTAACTTTTTATCTGTTTTTTTTAACGAAATGATAAGATATATTTATTTCTTTCATGAAAAATTAATGAATGCTTTTACTCAGAGTTTCTTTAGTGGATGTTTGACTCGGTATAAAGCTCTTAATTTTTTTTTGTACGTAAATGTGAAAAAAAACTTGACCTACTTCAGGTGCTTAGGTGGTTTCCGTTAATACTGAAATAAATGATTGTGGTCCGATAATTACAAAGTAATATACAGAACAATAATTCAGTTTTTTATAAACAGGATTTTTTAACATCATCATCATAAAAATATCTCCTCATTCTTAATTCATAAAATTCTTTTAAATTATTATTATTTTAAATTCGTATGGATGAAAATCAGAAAGGTGACATTATCGTATCCCTGGAATATTATATACTTGTGTTTGAAGGAATGACTGTTTAAATTACTGGGTTTAATTAATTATATTTTTCTCCCAATATCCGATGCCCGAATTTTCTGGAGATAAGTCGTAATTCTAAAAAATTGTAATAAATATGAGTACATTTCATCTCGTTACATGGCTACCTCTTTCAGATTGATGGCGTTTTACCTTTTAAACGAGTGTTTAAGATCTAATTGTTAAATGTACATATGTTTTTATAATTAATTGCAAATCTACGAAATGAAGTTTATTTTTTGTTTTAATTTATAATTTTCATTTATTATAAACTTTTTAAATATTGCTGAGTTTTTATGCCACCCTGTAACAAAAAAGTTTTTCATTAATTTTATGATTTAGGAGTTTCGTTTTCGCAGTAAGATTAATTTTCAATTACAGATTGTTGAATTTAGTTTAAATTGCCAAATTTGTATTGCACGTAAAGTGTTTACTTGACCAAAATAACCGATTTTGAAGCCCGCAAATGTTAGTACCACGAGCTGGTGTAATGTGGTAACATGAATTAATTATTAGAAGAAGCATGTTTTGAGGGTATGTTTATAAAGAGAATCACAGTAAACCCCAGGAATAAATTTTATCTTTTAATTATATAGGCTCACCGCAAAAATTTCCTCCATAAATTTGAAAATCCTCGCGGTATTCATTTTTTAAATCGTCCCACTCTATTTCAATGATTTTAACCAAAAATTCGTTCACGTAAACTTAGAGAATACATAGGCTGCAGTTTGGTCACTTTATACTTTACAGTATTTTTTTACAATTATAATAATATTAATTATATAATTAAATGATAATTAAATTTATTATATATTATATATTTTTATATTATTATATTAATTATAGTGTTTGTTTACAATATTAGAACTATTTATCAGGGTCAATAGAAAAAAAGTTCAATAAAGTGAGACGGTTTAAACAATGAATGCCGCAGAGATTTTTAAATTTATGTGTGAAGTTTTTCGGTGAATCTAAATGCAGCCGTTTGACATACCTCATATAAAATATATATTTTCGTCATACAAATTTTATCCTTTGTCAAATAAATTTTGTCTTTTGTCAGATAAATTTTATCTTTCGGCACAGAAATGTGCTTGAGCGTTGTTATCCAATTTAAAGATAAAATGTATTGTTGGAGGAATCAAAGATTTAAGTATTTTTTAATTAAAAAATAACACTCAGAAGAGTTTCCTCTTGTCTCATAGCAATGCTTTCTGACAAAAATAGAATTAGCTCTAAAATATCAAGGGTTAAAGAAATTCTATTTGTCCCAAAGAGAATTTTTTTGCAGAAAAAGTTAACCTTTTACAAAAAACTTTCGCTAATCTGGCATGCAAATAATTCTGTTTGTTTAAAAAAAGGATTTAGCTGGTTTAAAACAAAACAGGCAAGTGAAGTGTACTTTTGTTTGAAGACAACTATTTCTCTGAGTGATATTTTTAATTGCCATAAAGTTACGTGTTTGATTAATTATATTGTAAATAAAAAGAAAATTAAATATCAACTGTCCTATTTCAAGGCTTTTAAAGCAGATCTAATTAATTTTATCGAAAGAAAAATTATTTAAAATTATATGAATTAAATATTTGTCATTACATTAAAAAAATAAAAATTTTAAATAAGGGTCAACTTTTTCATCTCGCTTATTATTATTTTAAGACTTATTCTACGAATTTGAAGAAAATTAGCCTTTGTTTTGTTTTAAGATATTTTTTCTTTAAAATGGTTAAAAATTAAATAATTTCAGAATTTTTATTTTTACCCGTATACATGTGTGATATCCGTACTAAAAATGCTGCCTATTTAAAAGAAAATAAATATTATAGGCTTCTTATTCATTTAAAAAAAATTAATATTCATTTGTTGAAAATCAAATAAAAATTACGGGACACTGAAAAATCGAGGATTTTGAAATACAAGACGTTTACTAAATCTTTTTTTTTTCCTCTTTGTATTTCCATAATATTAATCATATTTGCCAGCCTGTCAGGTCAGCGACTTGCTGCCTGTTTACAATGCTCGTTTGTCCTATTTGCTTCGAACGTTTACTCGAGATTTCAGTTTCTGCTCCGTGCGTAACAATGATGAATTATTCTATGTGAAACGAAATAGAAATTTTTTTCAAAGAATGTGCTTAGAAATGTTTTACGTTAGTTAAAAATAGGAGAATATTACATTAAAGTAAATTTTTATTAGTTTGTATAAATTTTAGTGATTAGCATCATGTTTAAAATATTATTATAGGACAATTTGTGATACTTTAAGTAAAATATTAATACTTCGTCAAATTATTATAGTAGAGTAATAATGCCAAAGAAGTAAGAAAAAAACCCTAATATGTGGATTTAAAATGAGGCATAAAAGCAATAATCCTTCAACTAAGATACCAAGAAACAGTTCAAATTTTCCATAATTTAGAATTTAAACTACTATAAATAAAATAAAATGCAGTAAGGTATTTCAAACTTTAAAATTAGAAAAGGGGTTCACTGGAATTGCGCTTTTTTTATTTATTTATTGCAGGAAAAATTGGTTTTTTATTAGAGAAATTATTTTTTAGCGCTTGACTTTTAATCCCTATTTTTTTTAGTAATTTATGACACTATTTTTAAATAAGAATACCAATAGTTTGCATTAAAACTATTTTAATAAATAAAAATTTCAAAATAACAATTTCTGCGCACACAAATTTCCATGAACATGATTCGTTTCAAAATTAAAAAATTAATCTTCTATTTAAAGGTCCAGAGGAATTTTTTTCGAAATTTTTGATTGAACAAAAGACCTAATAACGGTTTCGCCAGAGGATCCTTTTTTTTAAATTTGGATCTGTGTTTTTGGTAAAATATTGTACTATATTTTTAAAAAACATCAACAGGTCAAACATTTTTTATTTGTTTTAGTGCGGCTACAAAAAGTGCTGTAATATGGCAAGGAGTGATATGGAATATATGGCAATATGGCCCATAGTTCATTATTTTAGTAGTAATTTAGTAGTAATAGTAGTAATTTAGCACAACGGATAATGTGTTACAAAGGGTCTATTTTTCGATTAGGATAGTATATTTAGTACAATATATTTTTCCTTTTAAAAATATAAGTTTGGGTTTATGCTATTAGCTTGTGTGATATACACTCAACTTTCAGTTATGTCAAAGCTCAGTTATATCAACGATCAGATATATCAAAATGCACCGCCCAGTTATATCACATTTTACATCCCCTCCAATCAGCAACACGTGACACTTAGTAGCACAGACACAGATACATACGGCACGAGTATAAAGTGTACTTCGCCCTGATAAACATTGGTGGGGTTAAGGTGAATTTGACGTAACTGAAGTGTTTTCATTTCAAAGGATTTGACTTAACTGGAAGTTGAGTGTATTGTATAAAAAATTCTAATATCTTTTCTGAAAACGTACATACAACTTAAGTTAATTTTTTGTTAGTTAAGCAGTGCCGTTAAGTAGTTCCGTCGGTGAATACTTTTTTATGAAATAGAGATATCCATGTCAACTTAAATTATCTGCATTATATTGTGCTAAGTATTGCATAATATTATTATTTCGAAAACAGTATTTATTTAATAAAAATTCTTATTAAAAAAGAAGTAAAGTCACATAAAAACATCTACTATAACAAAAATTTGCAATTGATGCAATTACCGAAATTTAAAGAATATATTAGAAGAGCAAAAATAAAAACTTTTTCATATGGCGAAATTTCTCGTATCGTCAATGGTTTTAATGAAATTATTACATTTAAGGATATTGAGCGGAGTAAGATCCTTCCAAATAAAAAATTTATTTTATTAAAAGAATGGCCTCGCATTAAATAAAGTAGCGCTCATCACGAGATCTAATTTCATCTGAACGTTCCAGCTTCCTTTCTAAAAGCTCGGTGGAAAAGTTTCAATGAGACGAGTTTACCTAACTAAATTATGATCATTCTTGAGAGGTTAAATGTCGCCCGGGAAAAATTGTTTAAAATGTTCTTTTCAAAATCAATAAAACGTCCCGCTTTATCTCTTCAACCGAATTAGTAAGAAAATACTAATGATATATTGTTCAGCTCTTTAATAGTTGCATGATAAATAAGAATTTTTAATAATCATCACTGGGGAAAAACAGGAGATGACTGAAAATTTAATTCAGTGACCGGGGTTCTCACTTTGCCACTCTAATTCTTCGTTTGGACAGATAATAATACAATTATTAGATATTATTAGTTTAATTATTACAGATTATTATATAATTATATAATAATAATTTTCATTTTAGAACAGGCAATTGTCGAAAAAAATTAGAATATTGGCATTGGGCTTTTAATTAATAACAGTTGGGTTGTAATTTTTATCTTAGTTCCACTTTATAACGGAAGATTTCGTTAAATGTTAAAATTTTTATTTCAGGACAAGGAGTTCCTGTAAAGAATTATAATTTGACTTAGACCAGGTAATTTTTACATGAAACGGGACATTTTTGAAAAAAAATTTAATTCTGAATAATGAGAAGAGAATTTGCGGAAAAATGCCTTTTCCACTTAAGAGTTTGCTAGACTTTTAACATTCCTTGTTTTCAAATAGCGTTTCTTTGTTTTTTCGAATTTTCAAATTCGTCTTTTTTGCAAATAAAAATTTTCCAGAATTCAAAATTTTCCTCTTCCAAATTTTCTAAAAAGACTTTTGGACAGCAATTATAAACTTTATTTTTGATTCTCATTGAGCAGAATATCTCTTCAAAAGTTATTATATTTACTTTAGGACAGAAAATTTCCTGAAATAATTATTATTTAACTTGGTACAGGAAGAAATAAGAATAATTGCGATGCAGAGCAGAGAATTTCCGTAAGGAAATATAATTGAAACTTCTTTGACCAAATTATCTGTTTCAGATCATCATTGGAATTTTTATAACGAAAATTTTTATAAGATACTCTGATTATTTAAGAAACTAAAAAATATCTTGGTAATATTTAATTAGTAAAATCTAAATAATACAGATTCTTGGTAAAGATAAAATTGCACATATGTCTGTCTTCCTTTTTTTAAAATATTTGAAATAATCGTGGCAGTTTCCTGTCTCTAGTAGTCACGGTTTGGCTCGTGGATATCCGACATTCTAATTAGTGTTTGCAATTTATTATAGCTGAGCTTGACTGTCAGCCAAGTTAATTTTCTCTGTAGGTTGATAAGATCTACAATCTGGTGTAGCTGGTCTTATATTAACGCTAAACGCCTATTTCGGTAGCAGTTCGAGTTCATTTTATCAAATGATTACTCAGAGAAGACTCGTGTCTTGATTCTGTCTACTTTAGTTTGAGAAAGCATAAATTAATTCTATGCTGACTATTTATGTCGGTTTAAGTAAACGTGCGATAAAAGGTTTTAGTTTGGAGAATTATTATCTTAAAAATCTTATAAATTAAATTTTAAATTGTTTTATTCCGTTTATGAAAGGTTCTGTTCCAAAAATTGTATAGGAACAGAATTTTGGCCTTTGAATATTGATGATTAGGGAAAAGTTTAATCAAAAATTAAAATTCAATTTAATTCAAAATACATCTCTTTTTATTAAAATCTTAACTATTTTGATGATAACTTGTCTGCTTGGTTGAAAATGAATAATTAAAGGTTCAAAATTCAAACACTTTGTAGCAAATTAATTTTGTTTGAAATTGCTTTGTTTTTTTTTGTTAAAAGTAAAAATATCTTGATAATAATTTATTTTTTACGTTTCGAATTTATAATTATTTTAATGGAAAATTCATCTCTTCCTGAGTAAAAAATCTTCGACTTGGTTTCGACTTGAAGTTCCTCCAATCAAACGATGCTAAAGTCGAAATGTTCGACTTGAGCATGTCTCCGTTTTGAGACGGAGCTAGACTTGAATTCACGTCTTGGAAACAAGTTTCCATGCCGGAAGACCTATATTCATGTCTTGCATCGAATTTTTATGAATCTAAGACTAAGACTAAGACTTTATGACTCGTGCAACCTGAGGACACGGCGCGACCCAAGGACGGCCGCCTACTGCATTTTCCCGCCAAGTATTTTATCATATTTTTCACACGTTGGGGTGCTTTGACCAGTGAAAGCTTGGCACCTCCAAAAGCCCCGATGATAAGGACGATTTATTTAACAGAATATTCCAGGTGCAATCGTCGCAACTCCCTTACAAGAGCTCTATACCCCTCTTTCTTTTCATGCTCCTTGGCTATGATGTTTTAGTCGGCCGGTGCCGAAAATTCGATAACGGTCATGGTTCGCTTCTCGAAGTCAAGGAGAACTATGTCAGTCCTCGAGTGCGCAACAAAAACAATTGTCAAGAATATAAAGTTCCTGTATATGCGGCACTTCTCATTCTCGACAATGAACTCTATTTCCCTAGGAGGGTTTAGCGGAGGTGCTAATAAAGCACTCTTAGTGCCGCATTGTGCTTTTGGATGTAGGTCGTTCCCGCATGAGTTGGACAACTGAATAGTATGTGTACTAGATGCTCGGGGTGTGCATGGCACGCCCTGCAGCTATCATCGGGAATATCTTGGCTCAAAATTGGGCGCCGATATGTTAAAGTGGAAATGACCCCATCTTGACATGCCAAAGTGAAACCCTCCGTGCTCGACTTTAATGCGGATGATTTAAGGAAAGAAAAAGTTAGCTTATACGACATTGACTGATCCTCCACATTTCTGTGGAAGATGCAGTGCATCCTCTTATCGAGGAGCTGTTTCTGGAAGTTTTTCTCCTGTGCTTTCTGAATCCAGGCTTTCATGAGTGAGTACTTGAGATAGATAAGATTTAATGAATTCTGCTCACCCCTGATACTGAAGTTAAATCCGAGTGTTTCAGCAGCCTCCTCCGCTTCTTTGTACAGAAACACTCCTTTGCCCATTTCTTCATGCTTTCTGAACATTTTAAGAAGAGGGCCTCTTCCATTTGCGACTCTGTGCTGTACCCAAAAACCCTGTTGTAAAAACATTCAACATTCAATATTCCTCGACCATCTTGACGGCGTGAGATGTAGAGTTGCGAAACAGAAGACTAAAGATACATGCTTTTGTTTGTGTGCATAACCTTTCGTGTCCCGATATCAAGAGATCTGAGCTCGTTCTTCGTCCATGGAACCGCTCCAAATGAATAGAGTACTACCGGGACGGCAAGCATGTTCGTTGCAGATACTTTTCTGCGCTGACAGTTTGGAAGAACATTCCTATTTCCTTAGTGTATCTTTCGACTATCCCTAGAGCTATATGCAGTTTCTCTTTATTTTTAGCATAGATCTTAAGATCATCCATATAAAATACATGGGTGACCTTGCGCTTTCGATTTTCAGGTTTGACGCAAAGGCACCCCTGTAAATAGCGAAGTGCTAGAGATAGTGGCAACAATGTGAGGCAAAAGAGAAGTGGGCTCATAGAGTCGCTCTAAAAGACACCTCTTTGGAAAGTGACCTTTTTAGTTGTCACACGATTTTTTCTAGATGAGATAGTAAATCTTGTTTTCCAAAGTGGCATCAATCAGTCTATGCACCTTACGATTTGCGGATAAACCTTTAAGGTTTCCCAAAGACAGGTGATAAGTTTAGGGGAGGTCAAATCTAAAGCTTTCCGGTAATCAATCCAGGCCATCGATAGATCACGCTGGGAGAATCCTGCATCTTTGTAGACATATCTATCGATAAGCAGGTTCTACCGACATCCTACTACGCCTTTGGTCTTATGATCAACCGTTGGTTTTGTTTTAAGGTTCGCATCAGCCAAAGATCTCGCTGCATTTTACACACAACAATTGATAGTCCAGAGGTTGAATTCTTTGGAAAATTGTTTACGAAGCTCTTCATCCATTTCAGACAGATCTTTAGGCTTAGGAGAAACCTGGGTGTTAATGTTTCTCCGGGTCATAAAGCATCGCTCGTCCTATATCGGATGCCGGCCCACGATTGGTCTTGTCACCTCTCCTTCTCTGCTGCCGGCTTGTTCTGGCTCTAATAGAGTAGGCGCTTTTCTTACAGAGCCCCTTTTTTGGTGTACTGTGGCATCGCTTCGTAGACGTTGATGCAAAAAAATCCGATGCACGCACATCGTAGCATTCTAGCAAGTTGTCACTTTGTCGCTCCGTCCACCTAAAAGCCCCGACATTCCGCTGATCCATTGCATTGACTCCATCTTCATTGGCTCCCCCAGCTCTAGAGTGGTCGGCATTGTTGGCCGACCCATTGTCGGG